>PITA01008475.1:0-84232 GCA_004023965.1 Spilogale gracilis | reverse complement strand
TTTTTTTTTTTTAAAGATTTTATTTATTTGACAGTGAGAAACACAGCGAGAGAGGGAACACAAGCTGGGGGAGTGAGAGAGGGAGAAGCAGGCTTCCCGCCGAACAGGGAGCCCGATGTGGGACTCGATCCCGGGTCTCCGGGATCATGACCTGAGCCGAAGGCAGTCGCTTAACCAACTGAGCCACCCAGGCGTCCCATGAACTCAATATTTTTGAAAAGTACTTATTTTATGAACTGTCCCTCAATTTGGTTTTGACTGGTGTTTTCTTGATTAGATTGAGCTTATGAACTTTTAGCAAGAATATCCCAGAAGTCATGTTGTATCTTTCTCCATGTACCATCACACTGAGAGGTATGTGATGGGGACATACCTTATTCCTGGTGAGTTATTACTTACTGCTGCTGGGAGAGCTCTGACCCTTAAAGCCTGCTTGGTTGCTACAGGATGTGGTGCTTATCACTTTTCTTTGCTCTGGGAAAGCAGGCGTGCCCACTCTTAGGTTCTGCCAGGGCCACACTTCCTTCTTGTCCCAAACCTTCTCCCCATGTGTGAAGTCCATGCCTAAGCCCCAATTTCTTCTCTAGGATCAGAACCATGACTGTCTTGCATTCCTGAACTCTTGAGCAGCACTACTTCCCTTAAAGACAGCTCTAGTTTCTACTGGGCCTGACCCTGTGCAGAAGCTGACAATGAGTTGGCCTTTTGAAAGGTGTCTTCTTGTCCTTTGTCTTTTTTTCCTGGAAAAGCCACTATAAAAACTGCCTCATCTATTTTTCTCAATTTTTTTTCTGCAGTAGCCTACCCATTCTGTGCCATCAGCTGGGGGTGGGGTGGGGGTGGGGTGTTTCTTACAAGAGTTTTTGTTCTGACACAAGCAGCTTGGCTTTTCCCTTTGGCTGGGGAAGTCCCTAATTCTGCCAGTTCTCCACCTTGTTCTCCTCTATTAGATCTCTTAGAGACCTCTGTCTTCCACCAGGGAAAAATATTTAGCCTGGCTCCAACACCTCAGAGACCAGTGTTCACACTATCCCAGGCAGCTCCCTCTGGCCTCTGTAAGGACACCCAGCCCCTGGGAAACTGCCATGTCCCCACTGGGCACACTCTAGCCAGTGAGACCTGAGAAGCCAAAGTGCCTCACCAAACGGCACACCTGGAACTGGTTCTGTGGCTTCATATCAAATTTGAGCTTCAAATCACCAGCAAGCCACTCTGTAAGACATAGTAACCAACATTCCTTATGGTGGAGGGCATTTCTGAGTCACTGGAACCTTGAGACTGCATAGATACCCATTGTACTTTGGGGAGTTTCCCAGGTCACTGTATCTAGGGACATTTCTTGGTGGCAGCTGAGGAGCTCAGCCTTGATTATTTCTTGGGATTCTCTGACCCTCGAAGGAATTCCTAAATCAATCTTCCACATCACTTTCCTAATGTGGAAATCAGCACAGAGGAGCAGCCCATCTTCTTAGGCAGACTCAAGGGATCAGTGCCTGAGATTCCTGGGACAGAAGAGGCCAACCAACAGGGATTCCATGGAGATGAGCTCTGTGGGACAATATTCCATGGGATTGGGTTAAAGTGATGTTTATTGGGGTTCAGATGACAGGGAAGGGTCCAGGGACAGAAAGTGAAGTCTAGTTGGTGAAGGTTTCAGATCCAAGTGTGGTCTGGGGGAGAGAAGAAAAGGCAACTGTGAGTGGTGAAAGACTGTCTGCTAGGGGTGTTGAATCTAATTATTTTTCTAGGTATGTCTCCTCAGTCAAGGGAAACAAAAGCAAAAATAAACTGAGACTACACCAAAATAAAAAGCCCTAGCCCAGTCAAGGGAACCATCAACAAAATAAAAAGGCAGCTCACCGAATGGGAGAAGATATTCACAAATGATATATCCAATAAGGGGTTAATTTTCCAATATACTTAAAGAACTTCTACAACTCAACACCCAAAACACAAATAATCCAATCAAAAACTGGGCAGAGAACCTGAATAGACTTTCTTTTTTCCCAAAAAAGACGTACAGTTGGCCAACAGACACATGAAAAGATGCTCAACATCACTAATTATCAGGAAAATGCCCATCAAAACCACAATGAGCTATCACCTCCCATCAGTCAGGACGGCTAGTACCAAAAAGACAAGAGCTGGCAAGAATGTGGAGGAAAAGGAACCCTCGTGCACTGTTGGTGGGAATGTAAATTAGAGTAATCACTGTGGAAAACAGTATAAAGTTTCCTCAAAAAATTAAAAATATGATCCATATGATCCAGGAATTTGATGACTGGGTATTTTCCCAAAGAAAATGAGAACATTAATTTGGAAAGATACATGCACCCCTATGTTTACTACAGCATTATTTACAATAGCCAAGACATGAAAGCAGCCCAAGAGTCCATCAACAGATGAATGGATAAAGATGTGCTACACACACACACACACACACACACACACACACACACACACACTGTAATATTACTCAGCTATAAAAAAGAATGAGATCTTGCTATTTGCAACAAGGATGGAGCTAAAGGGTAGTATGCTAAGTAAAATAAGTCAGACAGAGAAAGATAAATCCTACACCATTTCCCTTATGTGCAGAATAAAAAAAAAACACAACGAATGAATAAATAAACAAAAAGCAGAAACAGACCCATAAATACAGAGAATGAATGATGGTTGTCAGAGGGGAGGGGGGAGGGGTGTTGGGTAAAACAGGTGCAAGGGAGAGGGAGATACAGGCTTCCAGTTCTGGAATGAACAAATCACAGAATGAAAAAGAACAGCCTTAGGAATAGAGTCAGTGGTATTATAATAACACCATATGGTGACAGAAGTTAGCTACGCTGCAGTGAGCAGAGCCGAACACATCAAGTTGTCGGATCACTGTTGTACACTGGAAATGCAAGTAACATTGAGTGTCAACTAAACTTCAATCAAAAAAAAAGTATGTGGCTTGATGGAATTAAGTGATTTGGTGGTAGAGAGATGCCCAGTGGTGAGGGTGAACAAAAAGAAAGAGTGTGATTGGGGCACTAGTCACAGAGAGGAGAATGTTGGTGGGAGGTGTGTCTGGCAGGAGAAAGGATCCTGGTGGCCAAGGTGAGAAAGCTGGAGATGGGGTAATAAAAGGATAAGTGAAAAATAAAATGAGCCCAATGGCGAGGAGGGCTTTGAGGCAGAGGAACTAGAGATGGATGCCGAGCTCATGACAGACCAGTGTTTGGAGAGGTTCCCGCAGAAGACTGCTAATTGCTCTCCTGGAGGGTACAGCGAGAGCCTGGGTGCCAGAATTAGAGAGCGGACAGTCACAGCAACTGTGGAAGTCAAGGGGAGCAGCAACTTTCCCGCCCTCGGCCACCGACATGCCCTCATCAGAAAATTTGTCCAGCCAGGGGCGCCTGGGTGGCTCAGTTGGTTAAGCGACTGCCTTCGGCTCAGGTCACCATCCCAGAGACCTGGGATCCAGCCCTGCGTCAGGCTCCCTCCTCAGCGGGAAGCCTGCTTCTCCCTCTCTCACTCCCCCTGCTTGTGTTCCCTCTCTGGCTGTGTTTCTCTTTATCAAATAAATAAAATCTTAAAAGAGAAAAAAAAAAAGAAAATTTGCCCAGCTGGAGAGAGCTGCACCAGGAGCAGGATGAGCAAGGAGGGCCAGGCAGGCCTGCCAGGGAAGGAGCACCAGAAGCCATCAGCTCCTCACTTCCAAGCATCCACTCTGAGAAATTCGCTCATGTACTGAACAAGACAGGCTGAAGGATGTTCACGTCAGCGTCGCTCGTCATAGCAAAAATAAACTTTGGTCATGCAATAAAACAGGTGGCAATTGAATTTAAATGAGTCAGAACTACACATATTAACAAGAATAAAACAAACTCTAGGGCGCCTGGGTGGCTCAATGGGTTAAAGCCTCTTCCTTCGGCTCAGGTCATGATCTCAGGGTCCTGGGATCGAGGCCCGCATCGGGCTCTCTGCCTGCCTCTCTGCCTACTTGTGATCTCTCTCTGTCAAATAAAAAAATAAAAATATCTTTAAAAAAACTCTAAAAAAATTAAATAAGAAAGCAAATTACAAAAGGCTACTAAGAGTATGATATCATTTATATAAAGTTTCAAATCTGCAAAATAATATTACTGTTTTTGATGCACATAGGAGGAGTAAAAGCATAAAGACTTACATGGGAATGGCAAACAAAATTCAAGATAATGGTGGTTTTAGGGGTGGAAGGATAGACGGGAATTGGATCAGGAAGGTGCCTTCGACTGTATTTGTAAGATCTAAAGCTGAGGAATGGGCACAGTGATTCTCTTTATGTTCCTCTAGTGCCTTTTTATGTGTCTGCAATAAATTATTTTTCAAAGAAAGTCCAAGGCATATGGTTTATTATTCTCTCTACTTTTCTAGAATTTTAAGGTTTTTTCCAAATTAATAAAATACATTTTAATAATACTCTACATGCAACTCCCCCTCTTTTGTCACCTGTATTTTACCACTCAAATGAATTAAGGGGAAGATGGAATGAGGTAGTGATATTATTTGGAATGTAGTGAGCCTCCTCTACTGAGACCCGGAACTTGAAATAAATTAGGTCTGGTTCAGTCTGGAGTATTAATAGGATTTAATTATTAATAAGCTAAGTGTCATAAGGATCCACAATCCTTAAAAGAACTAATCACATTTCAAAGGGCATTGAAACCCATATAAATGTAATAATGTTGCATAGTCTAATCATCAGCTTGTTACCTGAAAATATGAGGAGGAAGAGGCTTACTTACATTCTAAAAACCAGCCCAGACTTTTGCATCAGACTTTGTAACAATGTCACTTAATATCCGTGGAGGGGAAACAAAGATTTGACACACACACACCAACTCATATTTTATAAGGATACATACATATTTAACAACACGTATCAGAGACATTGATGGGTGACTATCAGGGTGAATGGGTAAAAATAAAATAAAATTATATAAAACTGGAAAGGGGCCTTATATGGATTAATAATAATAATTTGCTATGAATCAAGGAGTAAGATTAACCCAACTTTCAGCACATAAGATTAAAAACAAAAAAACAAAACCAGGGCGCCTGGGTGGCTCAGAGGGTTAAGCCTCTGCCTTCGGCTCAGGTCATGATCCCAGGGTCCTAGGATCAAGTCCTGCGTCGGGCTCTCTGCTCAGCCAGGGAGCCTGCTTCCCACCTCCCTCTGCCTGCCTCTCTGCCTGCTTGTGATCTTTCTCTCTGTGTGTCAAATAAGTAAAATCTTCACAACAAAACAAAACAAAACAAAAAAACCCCACCTGATCCCTTGACCTTAAGGTACTTATGAATTAGAAGGGGAAAAACTATAATATAAATGTGATGGCTTGTAAAATGTTAAGAACTTCTGGATTCCCAGCAAGAGAGACAGTATGATATTCTCTCTAGTGAATTAGTAATTTGTCCACCAAACAATTTTTTCCCCAAAAGGGGCAAAAGACTACCATCCCACGTTCAGCGGAAGGCATTTCATAGAGTATGCCCTTTTTCATGCACTTAACTCTTGAATTGCCGCACTTGACTTCAAGTGAAGGACGGATGAGTGCAGGTTGCAGGGAGAAGCCCATAGAGAGAAAAGAGAGCTCTGGTGAAGGATGGCGTGGGTAAACACAAGCCCTCTCTCATGTGGGAGTGAAAAGAATGGAAAGGCAAATATCCAAGTGATGCCACGTGTAACATGGAAAGATACTGGCTTCCTGAATATCTGCTCCTACTTATGCTCCTAAAAGCAGAGCCAAATACATACCAAAATGACTCCCAGCTAACCTGATGTGACACCAGCCCTGTGACGGGAGAATCTGGGGGGTTCTGTGTTAAAACACAGTTTGTTTTAGGCAAGACAGCCAGGGTAGGCTTAAAAGAATAAAGGTTTTTATTTTCCACGCATGTCACAGTCTGGTGCCAGGCTACTCCCTTGGCAGCCCTCTGGAACCTTGGCTCCTTCATCTCAGTCACATGGCAAGTCGGGAAGAAAGAGCTGGAGGATCACACAAGACATTTTAAGAGCCAACCTGAAGGCGGCTTACTTAGCTCCCCTACATTTCATGGATAAAAGCCAAAGACGCCCACACCTGCAAGGGAGGCTGGAAACCTAGTCATCCTGAGGGCCCAAGAAGAGCAAACAGGTTGAGGAATGCATTGTGTCGCCTCTACCAGACGGCTGGTATTGGGAAAATTATTGACGAAATAAAAAATTTGCTAACTTGTGATACATGTGACAATAGACAGTATGTGGCTGCTTACTTACAGAAACAACTAATCCTGACTTTTCACACACGTCTGCTGATCCCAACAGCAAATCTAAGTATAAAAAGAGCAAAAGTCCAGTGCTATTTCTCCCTAGTTGTGTAAAAGCTCAGTAAAATCATAGAATTCACACTGACAGTTCAGATCTGATAGTGATAAATCAACCTTCCATCCTATTAAAGTCTATTATTTTGTATCTCTTAAAGTGTCATTTTTTGAACCCAAGGTAAATTCATGCAGTTGAAAAAGAAACTCAAGTTCAACCATTTATTTGGATGTGAGTTCCAAAAAGAAGAAAGAAAGGGAACAAATTAATTGTGCAAAAGAACAAAACTAAAAAAAAAAAATTCTGCTTCTGCCTGGCTTCCCTCTGGGCTCTACAAAGCTCAGAGAAAAAAAAAAAAATACCAGTATTAGGAATTCAAAATACCCAGAAGCCCAAAAGAAGGCTTCTCTACATTTTCTACAAAAGCCCTGGGAGTTGGGGAGGTGCCGGCCTTGCCCTCCTCGCTCACAATAATGGACTGACCCACAGGGAGAGGAGCCTGAGGGAGGATGTTTTTAACTTTTTTTCTTGGCAGTGCAGGTCTCTTACCATTACCCCACTAGCCTTACAACCACGTCTGTTATCCTACTATGACTCCTATGCTAATCTGCACTGAGTCTGCCGTGAGCCATGCACTGTGCTCGGCACTAACACAGACTTTCTACGTTATTCCTTAAAACAACCCAGGGATGTGCAATGCTGAGTGCTGTGGATTGTGTGAAGACGGATCACAGACCTTTACCCCTGAAATAAATAATACATTATATGTTAATAAAAAAAATCCAGGACAGAGAAATCATCATGATGCCTTTTGTGCAAAAGAAGAAACTAAGGTACAGAGAGGTTGGGTGACTTGTGCAACGTCACACAATGAGATCATAGCAGCCTTGAGTAAGGACTGCGACTCCTGTGACCCCCGCCCTAGCTGAAGCATGGAGCAGCTTTCCTCACTGGCCCCTTGATAATACAGAACAGTAATTCTTTTTTTTTTTAAGATTTTATTTATTTGACAGAGAGATCACAGGCAGGCAGAGAGGCAGGCAGAAAGAGAGGAGGAAGCAGGCTCAGGCTTAACCCACTGAGCCACCCAGGTGCCCCAGAACAGTAATTCTTGAAATGAATACTGGTTACCACTACACAGAGAGAAAAAATGAAAACCACTTGTCATTCTAGAGGTTACATCAAGAGGTAACCATTATTAATTTATTGTTGTATTTCCTTTACCTTTTTTTCACACCATTGGGTCAAAATAGAGGTGACATTATTTTTTTAACTGCCTTGTTGGAATAAAAGTCACATATTATGTAAGCAGCTCATTTAAAGTAAATGGATACAATTCAATTCTTGGTCTTGCAAAGAGGTGTGCCACCATCACTAATTTTAGATTATTTTCATCACTCCAAAAAGAAGCTCCATACCCACTGTCCTACACTCTTACCTCCAAGCTCTGGTCAACCACTAATGTACTTTCTGTAGATTTGCCTACCCTGGACACGTCATAGATATCGAATCATACGATACGTGATCATTTGTGATGACTGGACACTATCACTTAGCATGAAGCTTTCAGAGCTGATCTATGTTGCAGCACTTATCAGTACTTCATTCCATGAATATTATCCCATGGTATGTGTATACCACGTTTTCTTTATCGATTCATCTGTTGATGGAAATTTGGGCTCTTTGCACTTTCTAACTATTACATTTGGCTGTTTTAAAGATTGACGTAGAAGTTTCTGTGTGGACACATGTTTTCATTTCTCCTAGGAGTGGAATTGTTGGCTCACATAACTGTATGTTTAATTTTTTGAGGACCTTCCAAACTGTTTTCCAAAGCAGGTGTGCCATGTCACCTTCCCGCCACAGTGAACAAGGGTTTCCCTTGCTCTGCATCCTTGCCAACACTGCCTGTCTTGTCTTTTTGACTAGAGCCATCCTAGCGGGTGTGAAATTATATCTCACTGCACTTTCAATTTGCATTTCCCTAATGACTAGTAATGCTGAGAATCTTGCACATGCTTCTTGGCCATTTGTATATCTTTGGAGAGATGTCTATTTAAATCTTTTTGTCTATTTGAAAAATTGGCCGACTTGTCTTTTTATTGTTGAGTTATGAATTCCTTGCATATTTTGGTTACAAATCCTTTAGGAGATACCTGATTTGCATATATTTTCTCCGACTCTGCAGGTTGTCTTTCCACTCTTTTTTTTTTTTAAGATTTAATTAATTTATGACAGAGAGAGAACGAGAGAGAGTGAGCATGAGCGGAGGGAAGGGACAGAGGGGGAAGGACAAGCGGACACGGAACTCAATGTGGACCCTGATGCTGGGCAAATCTCGTGAGTCTGTCACTCAACCAACTGAGCCACCTAGGCGCCCCATCTTTTCACTTTCTCAATAGTGCCCTTTGAAGAACAAGTTTTCAATTTTGATGAAATCCAATTTATCTATTTTTCCTTTGTTGCTTGTGATTTTCATGTCACATATAGGACGGTCAGGGCTTTTTAATATTTATTTATTTATTCTAGAGAGGGAGAGAAAGAGTGGGGAGGGGCAGAGGGAGAGTGAGAGAGAGAATCCCAAGCAGACTACAAGCCAAGCATGGAGCCCCACTCAGGGCTTGATCCCAGGATCCCAAAATCACAACCTTAGCCAAATTCAAGAGCCTGACGCTCAACAGACTGAGCCATCCAGATGCCTTGGTCAATGCTTATTTTGAATAAAAAATATTTTTCAAAAATAAGAATTACATTAGATAAAACATTTTTTCGCCATACATTTTTTCACGTATTTCATCATGAGCCTCTCACCTGTAATTTACCTAAAATTTTCCACCAAAATTTTACTTTAAGCTTATACTATCTAGTTTTATCAAGCCTTCAGAGAAATAGTGGAATTGAAGATGCTGGAAAACATTGCGAAAAAAAAAAAAATTCCCACACTAGCAAACCTTTAGTCCAAAAATTTAGTAACACATTCATTTTTTAAAAATAATATAATCACATCAGAAAAATGCAGAAAGTCGAGAAAAGGGATAAAGGTGCCCTCACTCTGATCAACCTGGTGGCTCCATCATTATCACCTTCACGTACTTAGTTCTGGTAGGTTTTTTTTTAGCATATCTTTGAAGAATTGCAATCATATGGTATATATAAATTTGTGCTCTGTTGTTAAATTTAGCATGCCATAAGATTCTTTCCATGTTTCTCCCCTAGTTTTCATTACTAGCATTTTTACCAGCTGCAGAATATGCCAAACGAATGTGTTATAATTTAAATAATTATTTTTTATTAAATATTTGGCATCTTTCCAGGAAAATCTCTCTCCTTTTGGTTTTTTTTTCTATTATGAGTAATGCATAGATGAATATTTTCTTTGCTTATAGTTGTTTTCATGTTTGGGATTATTTCCTTGGGATACATTCCTAGAACTAGAACTGCTAGATTGAGTTATAATTTTGTGTATCTCTCAATATATAGTGCCAGATTACTTTCCAAAAGGTTTGATTCACTTCAAAATGTTGTTGGATTGATGATGATGTTTTGGGTACCATGATTTTTTTTTTTTTTTTTTAAGATTCTATTCATTTGAGAGAGAGAAACACAGCCAGAGAGGGAACACAGGCAGGGGGAGCGAGAGAGGGAGAAGCAGGCCTCCCACCAAGCAGGGAGCCCGATGCGGGGCTCGATCCCGGGTCTCCGGGATCATGACCTGAGCCGAAGGCAGTCGCTCAACCAACTGAGCCACCCAGGCGCCCCTTGGGTACCATGATTTTAAAAAATGCTTCATTAGGGCACCTGGGTGGCTCAGTGGGTTAAAGCCTCTGCCTTTGGCTCAGGGTCCTGGGATTGAGGCCCATGTTGGGCTCTCTGCTTGGCAGGGAGCCTTGCTTCCTCCTCTCTCTCTGCCTGCCTCTCTGCCTACTTGTGATATCTCTCTCTGTCAAATAAATAAAAAAAACTTAAAAAAAAATGCTTCATTAACTTAAGTGGGAAAAAAGCACTCCTTTTTAAATTTATATTTCGTTTTATTAGTACTTAATTTCAACATCCTTCATAAGTGTGACATTATAGTTTTCTTTCCTTTAATTATTATTGTGAGAAACATGGTCAGGTCTGTCATATATTAAATATGTAGCTATCTATAGCTATAGATATATGAATTTGAATATACAGTTCTGGGGATTTATTACTTTCAAATTTTATTTCAAGAGTAAATTTATGTTTATAACTTTGTCATGGAGATACAACTCCAGTAAATTTCTTCTGTACTTGCTGAACCAGGGTCCATATAAAAGTGAGGTTTTGGCATTTTTTTCCTAGGCAGAAGGGCAAGTGAGGTGAACAGATAGATTAATAAAAAAACATATTCATTTAGATAAGGTATTATTATGACTTGATATTGCTCATGTTAAAATTTTATAGCCAAGTTCCCGTCATTTTGTAGACATCTTTTAGCATGTAATTATTTTAAATATAGCCTATTATTTTAATTATCTCTAATTAAATGCACTTTCATATATCAATGTGTATTCTAGTAAAGAAGAACTCTGAATTCTTTCCATTTTATAATACAGTCCCCTATTTCTCTCTTTAAAGTAATTTTATATGTAGGCAGTAAGTCCCAGGGAGTTCCTTTAGATAAGCTATGAATTTTAAAACTAACCCACATTTTTATTTTATTGTGCTACAAAAATAATGTTAAAAGACTTTTCACTAAGTGTTTTTGTGCCTTCAGTAAGTACTTTTCTTTTATCTGATTATTCACATGCTGCTTTCAATGAATACTAACTACTTCTATTTCAGATTTTATTTCACAGTGAGAAGGTAGAGCCACCATGTCCTAATTATCATTATTATTCCATCACCCAGAGTCTTAAGAGACCACAAGAATGTGTCCTGTTATTTGCAGTTATGGTCAATCATCACCATTGGAATTAATGCACAATTAGGTCGAGTCATGAATAATCTGATTTAGATGCCTCTTCTGAAAAACTGGAGATAAGGCTTTGGGGACAACTTCAAAATGTATTTTTTGTTCATAGCTTTTTAAAAGAGCCCATCAGAATTTTACAAAATAATATCCATTTACTTACCACTTAACTTTGGGTTTTCCAAAATTTAGGAAGCTCTAAGGGTGGGCATTTATTTGAGTCAAATGAAGGAAGGTCCAACTTACTTAATTTGAAGGCTTTTGCTCCATTTCTCCTTCTCCATTATTATGTTCATTCCCCCCTGTAGTTGGTTTCTTCTTTCTTTCCTTATTACTATTTTATTTTAACCTCATCAAGGTCCACATTCCCACGTTACTCCCTCCTTCTGGGTGCCCTTCTTTTTGTCTTCTCCTGCCCTTTCTTTGAACACCACCAAGTATCTAGCTGCATCTCTAGTTAAGGGGACTTCCTTTTTTAAAATAATTTCTGGGGTTTTTTTCTTAATATTTCTTAAGACACCCTCTTAGTATTTGTCTTAATTTCTGTGGGTTATCAAAGTAATTCATGCCTATTACCAAAACTGCAAAAACATAAAAAAGTAAGAAATGGAAACTTCCTGTTATTCCAACTTCCAAAGGCAACCACTATTAATTTATTGCTGTATTTCTTTCAAGTCTTTTTTTTTTTAACTAAAAAACAAAACAAAACTGAACAAATCAGGATCAGGATCTTATTAGATACATATTTTTAATTTAATTTAATTTTATTTTTTAAAGATTCTATTTATTTGATAGAGAGAAACACAGCCAGAGAGGGAACACAAGCAGGGGGAGTGAGAGAGGGAGAAGCAGGCTTCCCGCCGAGCAGGCAGCCCAATGTGGGACTCGATCCCGGGTCTCCGGGATCATGACCTGAGCCGAAGGCAGTCGCTTAACCAACTGAGCCACCCAGGTGCCCCTAAATACATTTTTTTTAAAAAATTTAAAAATTGGGCGCCCGAGTGGCTCAGTGGGTTAAGCCTCTGCCTTTGGCTCAGGTCATGATCTCAGGGTCCTAGGATGGAGGCCCGCATCAGGCTCTCTGCTCAGCAGGGAGTCTGCTTCCTCATTTCTCTCTGTCTGCCTCTCTGCCTGCTTGTGATCTCTCTGTCAAATAACTAAATAAAATCTTTAAAAATTTTATTTAAAAAATTTTTAAATTTATATGAGTGAGACAGAGAGTGAGAGAGAGCATGCAAGCACACGAGTTGGGGGAAGGGGCAGAGAGAGAGGGAACAGTAGGCTCCTCACTGAGCAGGGAGCCCAATGTGGGGCTTGATCCCAGGACCCTGAGAACACTTAATCAACTGAGCCACCTGAATGCCCCTTTATTAGATACATTAGATTTTTGTATCTAGCTTTTCTCACTTCACATTTCATCATGAGTGCCTTACCTCTAATCTATCTAAAATTTGTAATACCTCATTGAAAAAAAATTGAAATATCTAGGAAAGCAGAATAAAGCAAATGAAAATCACCCATAATTTTATCATCTAGAGATAATCACTTTTTTATATTTTGACCTCTTTATTTCTGGTCTTCTTTCCTATGTGTATTCCTGTGCATATTACTATAAAAACTAGATCATATACTACAGTTTGTAGTATATTGAACTCTGTGTAAAAATTTCCAAAATACTGAACAAACATTCATCGAACACTTACCATGTTCTGAGTGTTGGGGCATATGGAAAAGTAGACAGAAAATGTCTTTGCCTTCCCAGACCTTACCTTCTAGTGAGGAAGAAAGGCAATAAGCAAACAAATTATAATAGACATGAATTTCCAAGAAATGTGTGCTGGGGAAATAAAGGAAGCAAGGTAAAGGATGGAGATGAAGGGGAATGGACCCGGCCCCTTTGCGTGGGGAGGTGAGAGAGGAGGGTTCCCTGAGATGATAGTTGAGCAGATCCCTTAAGTAAACAAACAAATAAATAAGAAGCTAGATAAGTGAATAAATAAGACAGTATTATTTTCCTGGATTTGATGTTATTTCTAGTATATTTCAGCTTTTTAATGGTTTCACTTGTGATTTCTTTTCATCCTGAATAAATATTTGCCTTTGTCCCTAATTTTGTATTCTTTTCATTAAAGATGGCCCCTAAACAGTATAAGCCTCAGTCCTCACCCACGATGGACCCGGGGCTGGCAGCACTCTCTGCAAGGGAGGCTGGGAGATGCGCCTCTTAACAGTGATTTTGGGCACCGATCGTTCGTCTCTGTCAGAGTTAGAGGAGGTATTTGCTTGGCAGCCTCCTAACCTCGTGGCCAGGCTGATCACCCAGTGATGTGGCAGCATTTGGAATGTCATGCTCAGCATGGCCTGCTCACCCTATGGTCTGCACAGATACAGTGTGCTATTACCATCACTCACTTGGCTGCCTTTGAGTCGTGGAGCCAGGATGTTTTAGCTGCAGGGACCCTGCATTGCATTGATAACGTGGACAGATTTACACATACAGCTTCCTACTGAATGTTTTTTAGAAAAACTTTCAGGAGACCTAAAGACAGCAATAGATCACAAGCTACTTGATTACTTAATCATAATGAAAACTTTCTAACTTTGGAGAATAACATTGGAAAAATGTCTCATGGTGATTTTTCCAAATTCCCCTAGCCATTTCTTCCGTATGTGTAAGTAAGCTCAGTGGTGCATTCTGGTGAGGCCTGAAGGAGTCAGCCCACCGGTTCTGAACTTCAGCTGTGCCTTAGAACAACCCAGAGATCTTTTAATACATATCAGTGCCAGGGACCCATTCTCAGAGATTCTGATTCAGTGGTTTTGGGGTGGGACCCTGGCCCTGATAGTTTTTCAAGATCCCTGGGTGGTTAATCAGGAAGACAGGATTGAGAACCACTGTACCTGGGGAAAAAACAGGCAAGAATGTCAATCTTTCCTTTTCCCAAGGAGTGGAGTGGCAGAAAATTCTGGCGATCTCAGGAAAGTCACCCTTTGGGGTTACTGATTTCCAATGACAAAATGCTGGTGGCATCACTTTCTTCCTTTTCCTCATTGTGAGGGACTTGGAGCTTGGGAGAGGAAGACATTTGGGGTCCTTGCAGCATAATCCTCAGCTCAGGCTGTAGGGTGCTGTCATAGAAAGAGTGCCTTTCCTCTAAGCTGAAATACTTGGAGTAGGAGATGTGGCTGGAGAGGATGAAGACCTTCCTGAAAATGTGTTTTCTGACTTTACAATTGGAAGCAATCTCAGTGAAAAGAAAAGGAGGGACACACAGGGAAGAATCCCGTGGGGGTTGCGCTGGGAGGCTGGCTCAAATCAGAAAGCAACAGGGAACAAGGAGGGTATATAAGGAGATCTGGAGGGGGTTCCTGGGAAGCCCAGGGGACTGAGGCTTGCAACAGGGAGCTACAGACAAGACAAAGTGACTGCCGTAGTGAAGTCAAGAGTGAGAGGTTGGAGGAAGGAGACCTGGCCCACTGCGTGGGGGCAACTTCTTCATGTTGATGGATGAGGAAAGAGAAGGGAAATGCCCCAATGGTTATTTCTGCTTACTCCGTCACAGAGAACCATCACAGTACTGAAAAGGATCGATGGTCTTGGACAATAAGGAACTGAGATCCAAGACAAAAGGTTTAACTGAAAAAAATATGCAAAAACAGCCAGGGAAATTCTAAAAATAAAAAAGTAATTAGAATGGAATTTTAAAAAACAAATGAGGTAAAAATGGACAAAATGGAATAGGGCAGGATGAATGGCACCCAAATAGAGTTTGAAAATCACTGTGTAGTGAAGTGGCATTTCAGTGGGGAAAAGATTAACTCTTCAAAATGGTGTTAGAGGCAAGTGGCTAGCCATTTTGGAAAAAAAAAAAAAAAGCTGGGTTTTGATTCCTTAAATTGAAATAAATTTGAGATGTACTTTAGAATTCCAGGAAAAACACAAATGTATTTCTACAGTTGACCCCTAAACAACATGGGTTTGAACTGTGCAGATCCACTTAAACACGGGCTCTTTTGGTAGGCACAGTACAGTACTGCAAATGTGTTTTCTCTTCCTTATGATTTTTAAATGACACTTTAGCTTTAGTGTAAGAACATAGTATATAATGTATATAACCTATCAAATATTTGTTAATTGACTTTATATGTTTTCAGTAAGGCTTCTGGTTGATAGAAGGCTATTAAGTTTTGGGTGAGGCATGAGTTCTGTGCAGCATTCTGCTTGCATGGGGAGGCTGGTGCACCTGATCTCCACATTATTCAAGGGTCAAATGTATGTGATCTTGGTGGAAAATACTTTTCTGAATCTGTGTATCTACATACACATAAATATGTATACACACATACACGTACAGATACATACACACACATTAAAAGCATACTGTGTTTGTTTATGAGCCCAAAAAAGAAAACAAAACAAACTCTTGGCCGGATACACATCAAACTTGACAGCAATTATTTCTGGGGCATGAAACTGGAGGACAAGATACAGTTTCTCAGGCCATTATCATATGGTCTCACTGATTGGAGGAATTTGAGAAAAAAGACAGAGGATCCCAAGGAAAGGGAGAGGAAAATGAAATAAGATGAAACCAGAGAGAGAGAAACCATAAGAGACTCTTGATCTCAGGAAACAAACTGAGGGTTGCTGGAGGGGAGGAGAGGGGAGGGATGGGGTGGCGGGGTGATGGACATGGGGAGGGTATGTGCTGTGGTGAGTGCTGTGAATTGTGTAAGACTAATGATTCACAGACCTGTACCCCTAAAACAAATAATATATTATATGTTAAGAAAAAAAGTATTTACTAATAGTGCTATTAGATTTGAATAAATAACCTATAAATCATAAAAAAATAAAGACATTTCTCTCTCTTCTTTCTCTCCATCTAAATACAAACACATATATATGTATATATATAATTTGGTTATTAACTTAGTGTACATATATGTGATTCTATATACAAATATACATATAAATGGACACATACATATATGCACATAAAGTTGATAACTAAATACATATTTTATGTATAATATAAATGTTATATATTTAATATACATTTAAGTATTAGGTATTAGCTGATTTTGTTTTGCAGAGAAGATATATAAAACAAAGACAAATTAGTAAAAAGATCAACTTTGGTTGAAAGTTTGAAGAAAAGCACTTGTTTGCTCTAAGTATAATTTCAATTTTTTTGGCCTGGAAGAATCTCCCCATAGGGTCCTGAAAGAATATGAGCTGTCACGACGTGATGGTCAGGAAAGGGAAGTCGTGCTGGGCAGCATTATGCTCGGAGTTCAGCAATGGCAAGTGGGCATTGGAAAGGAGGCAATAACCACTAGAAGGAAGCAGCAGCAACTGAAAGTTCTGTTGGTTATGGGGGAGAGAAAGGGTCTCTGAGCCTCATGTGAGCTCAGCCACTCACCAGCTCTGTGAACTTGGACAAGTTGCCTAACCTCATCTGGCCTCCCCGAGCTTCTGCCTCTTCATCACAACACCATGGAGGGGTATGAGCACTGGATGAAATGGGGCAGCTAAAGATGCTTCCCAGCTGTCAGGAGCTGTGCACAGGTGAAGGCTGATTATTCTTTCACAGGGTTATTAGATTGAGCAGAGGAACGTGGTAGACACTATATCCAGATTCAACAAAATATCTGATGTCATTTTTCATTGTATTTTTCAGGAAAGGATGGAAGATAAGAGTTCGAGGCTGGGACAACTGAGTGCGTTAGGAACTTAGTGAATGAATGACTCTTGCCTACGGATGCGGAACTAATGGATTGACAGGAAGTTTCTATTGGTCTGTTCCAATATTCCAGGCTATATTCTATCTTTCACATTTTAATTCTTATCAAATTTGCAAGTGACATGAAGTTAAAGATAGAAAGCTTATCAGAGCCAGAAACAGAATCTAAAACATCCTGGTAGGCTTAAACAAAGAGGGATTTTTGAGATAAATAGAACTAGAATAATTTTGTCCTATAATTATATCAAAAATATAATTTGCAAAGATCTTGAAAAATTCTAATTCCCAGAGCTGGCCAGAGTTAAAAAAAAAAAAACAAAACAGGTAATTTCATATACTCTTGGTAAGAGTATAAATAGGCACACCATGGAAGGAAAATTGACAGTATACGTCACAGGTCTTAAAAATAAGTATATTCTTGGGGCACCTGGGTGGCTCAGTTGGTTGAGCGACTGCCTTCGGCTCAGGTCATGATCCTGGAGATCGGGGATCAAGTCCCACATCAGGTTCCCTGCTCGGCAGGAAACCTGCTTCTCCCTCTCTCACTCTCCTTGCTTGTGTTCCCTCTCTGGTTGTGTTTCTGTCAAATAAATAAAATCTTTAAAAAAAAAATAAGTATATTCTCTAACCCAGAAAGTCACTTCTAAAAATGTTTGTAAAATAACAAAATGAGAGTTATCCATCCCAGCATTATTTATGACAGAGAATAACTACAAACAACATATATATCTAATGACACAGATTTGTAAGTAAAGGATGGTATTTCCATAGGATGAAGTGCTTTATAGCAGCAGTTCTCAACTAGGAGGTGATTTTGGCCAAGTCCAGAGTCTTTTGGTTGTCACGACCTGCTGGGAAGGAGAGTGCTACTGGTATTTAGGGGAAAAAGGCCAGAGATACTGCTAAAAATTCTCCAACGCACAGGAAAACTCCCCACAACAGAGAATTATGTTCCAAAATGTCAATAGTGCCAAGAAAAAAAATGTTGAGACACTCTACTAGAGAGTCTTTAAAAATTATGTTGAGGAAGAATACCTAACGATACAGAAAAATTTATACACACTTTGTAAAATGATTTTAAAGTTATAAAATATTGAGAGATTTCATTTGTGTGTGATAAAAAAAAAAAATTGGAAGACAGGGGTGGTGCCTGGGTGGCTCAGTTAGCTGAGCATCCTACTTTTGATTTCCACCTGGGTTGTGGGTTTGGTGGGATCCAGAGCCATGTGGAGTTGCGCTGGGGTAGGGTCTGCTTATCCCTCTCCCTCCGCCCCTCCCCCTGTGCGTGCCCTCTATCTCTAAAATAAACAAATGAATAATCTTTTTTAAAAGACTGAAAGACTGTATACCAACATATTGAATAACTGATGAGTAGCAAGGCTATGAGTGATTTAAGTTTTCTTCTGCATGCTTTTCTGCATTTTCAAAGTTTCTTACAACACATGTATTACCTTGAAGGTTAGTGAGGAAAAAAAAATCAATGAAAATTAACTACCAAGGATTGGTCTTTCTGTAAGCAGTATTGAAAAGTTTTGATGGCTTTTGTTGACAGCAAGCCGGCAATCCTGGACTAGATTAGCCGAGATACATCTGGCAGGATCTGGAATGAGGGGCGATTCATGGTCCTTTTCCTCTATGCTGGCCAGTTCGCAGCTGGACTCTTGTGTTCAGTACTGGACACTACATTTTATGAGAAATGTAGGAGTTGTATTTTTACATAGTGCCTATTTACGCAGAGAAAATTGGATGTGGGTGCATTTTCCTATTAATTGATTTAGCAGAAGTCATGATCTCAGTCTGATCCATAAACTGAAAATTCTCTTTAGACAACTATAGGAAGAGTCACTGGGGAAATGCCCAGTCCTTCTGAGCCCCTTTACTCTACAAGGTGCGGACAAACTTTCACCTTGCCCTTGAGACAGCCAAGGAGGGACCTAGACCCCCACCGGGTCCTGCAGATCCTCGCGCCCCCTGCTAGTCAACACTGCACCTGGAGTGGGAGTTCCTGAGAGGCAACTGGGCCTGCTCTGGGGTATTCTGGGGCTGTCTGCTACTGAACCCTGGGGCATTGGCATCATCCCTCCTTCTCGGTCCTGGCTGGGCAACACCCCATTCCTGCTGGGGTTGTGGCTCCCTGAGGCTGGCCTGTGATCTCACTGAGGTGACACCCTCTAGCAAACTCAGCCAGATTCAGCCAACTTCTGCAGCCTTCTGTGGGGGCACAGGGGGGCTCTGGGTCCTGGCCACACAGGACGCACAGCTGCCTAGAGACAGTTAAACTCAGCACACTCCCCCCCACCTTAAACTGGGTCGCTGAGTTTATGTATTGAGAGCAGGCTTTTTTTTTCCCCCATGTGTAGTTTGTGTCGGGGGGAGGGGAGGGCAGTTATTTGTATTTTGTGTCTTTGGCTTTACCTTTCTGTGTGTGTGTGTGTGTGTGTATGTGCGTGTGCGTGCGCGCGCCTGTGTGTATGAACGGTGTATATGATTATATATATACACACACACACCCATACACACATATATTTCCCATACACATGTATATATACACACATGTATGTGCACATATATTTTTTTTTCCTAAATCACCCAAAAGGATAAAATCCCAGAAAAAGTTTTGATAGACAAGATTATTCTAAAATCTGGATGGAAGGGGGCCCTGAGTGAATCAGTCAGTTAGGTGTCTGACTCTAGGTTTTGGTTCTGGTCGTGATCTCCTGGGTTGTGGGATGAAGCCCTATCTCGGGCTCCATGCTCAGTGGGAAGTCTGCTTGAAAATTTGCTCCCTCTGCCCCTCCCCCTACGCACACTCACTCTCTCTAAAACAAATACATAAATCTTAAAAAATAATATAAATAACTTTTATATGGAAAAGGAACTGCAACAGCTAAAACAACTTTGAAAAAGGGAGAAATCAGTCTACTTGATATCAAGACCTCTTATATAACCAGTACATTATATAAGCATGATCCTATATAATTATATACATCATATATGATATATGCTACATATCATATATTATCAACAAAACAGATAATCCAGAAATAGACTTCTATAAGTACAGCCAACAGTTATTTGACAAAGTTACAAAAGCAATGCAGTATAGGAGAGTCTACAAAAAATGGTCCTGAAATAATTGGACACCACAGGCCTAGTAATTCTCACACCTTATACAGAAATTAACTCAGAATGGATCATATATTTAAATGTAAAATTTAAGAAAAAAACATAGAAGGAAAACTTTAGGACCTAGGGCTTGGTGAAGAGTTCTTAGATAGGACCGTGAACAGCTGAAATCATCTTGAAAAAGAATGGAGTTGGAGGAATCACCCTTTCTTATTTCAAAACTACAAATCCGGGGCACCTGGGTGGCTCAGTTGGTTGTGACTGCCTTCGGCTCAGGTCATGATCCCAGAGACCAGGGATCAAGCCCCACATCAGGCTCCCTACTCAGCAGGAAGCCTGCTTCTCCCTCTCCCACTCCCCCTGCTTGTGTTCCCTCTCTTGCTGTGTTTCTCTCCGTCAAATAAGTAAATAAAATCTTAAAAAAAAAACCCAAAACTACAAATCTTCATTAATCCAAACTGGTTCTGGCATAAAGACAGACATCTAGACCAATGCAATAGAATAGAAAGCCCAGAAATAAACCCTCACATTTATGGTCTAATGATTTTTTTAAAGATTTTATTTATTTATTTGACAGAGAGATCTGATAGGCAGAGAAAGCGGGGGAAGCAGGCTCCCTGCCGAGCAGAGAGCCCGATGTGGGACTCGATCCCAGGACCCTGAGATCATGACCTGAGCCGAAGGCAGAGGTTTAACCCTCTGAGCCATCCAGGCGCCCCTGGTCTAATGATTTTTGACTAGGGTGCCAAGACTCAATTAGGAAAGGATGGTCTTTTCTACAAATGGTGGTGGGAAACTGGATAGCCATATGAAAAACAATGAAGCTGGACCCTTACTTTACATTTAAGTCAAAATGGATCAAAGTCCTAAACATAAGACTTAAAACTATAAAATCCTTAGAGGGAAACATAGGAGAGAAGCTTTGGACATTAGATATGGTAATGATTTCTTGGATACCACACCAAACACACAGACAACAAAGGAAAAAATAGATAAACTGGACTTTATCAAAATTAAAAACCTGTGTGCATCAAAGGGCATTATTAACAAAGTAAAAAGATAACCCAAAGAATGGCAGAAAATATTTGCATATCACAGATCAGATAAGGGATTCATATCTAGAAAATATACAGAATTCCTGTAAGACCGCAATGATAAAAAAATAAACAACACATTTGGCAAAAGTGCAAAAGACGTTTTCCTAAAGATCTATAAATGGCCAAACAGCACTGAAAAGATGCTCAACAAGGAAACACAAATCAAAACCACAATAAGATACCACACACACACAAACTTCTTAAACTCAGAGCATCACCTCCCTCAGTCTGGCACAGAAGTTTCTGGAAGCCAAGCACCTCTAGAAAGGGAGGCAGTAGTATGGGGAAGATAAGAAGGGTTGGGGAGCCAGCTCTGAAAGCCCCAGTCAGGCAGCGATGGGGAATCACTGCATGGTGAGAGGCATGGGGGACTCAGAGGAAGGCGGGAACCTAAGGCAAACCAGTGGGGAGAGGAAACAGAAGCAGTAACTTGAAGGAGAGAAATTGAGGTGAAGCTTATGCCCAAGCCCAGAAAGCCTGGGAATCAGTTCTCTCCTAACTCACAGATACCTCCTACAGAGAAGTCTGCCTGCAAATGCAGGATCCAAGGGAACAGAGCGGGATGAAATGACAGCAGGTCCTTGAGGGGTAGGGAGGGGTCTGCACTGAAGATCAATGAACTTCACACGAAACAAGTGGGGGCACGAGGAAGGGGACTAACTAGATGCCCCGGTACTAGCACCATCTGCAGAAAGCTCCGGAACTGGGGAATGAAGGTGAAGGATGGGAGAGTGTATAGAAAAGGGTGGGGGTGGGAAGTGGAGGAAGGGTACTCTGTCCATGCAGGCCTGCCCAGAGCTGGGGTGAACTTGCTCAGGTCATGCCCAAAGTCATGGCAAGCACCAGACATTCTGACAACGCCTTATAATGATCAAATCCTGCAAAAAGAGAAGTGAAGAGGATGCCATTTCCTGGTGCTTTTATACCCTCACCAAGAGGCCAGGCCAGGCAAACCTGACCTTGAGGCTACAGAACAAAAAGAAAGCCCCGCACCTTGAAGGTGGGCACCAGTGGTCCTCAGTCGGGAAGGGGGTTTTGTCAGGTATTGTTCTAAAGATGCAGTTAAAAACATTATATACTTTTTTAAGACACAAGCAAATACATTCGTGCCACAAAGCCTCTGAATCACTATGAAGGAAGAAGCATGTCCATGCACACATTTGCTCTGGGAAGCCCCTTGCAGGACCGGGCGCACACCGTAGTGTCAGGATTACGCGCCTCCTTGCATGACTGCATACAGTTCCCGGCAGAAGCTCAGGACATGTGTTTAAATGTGCACTTCTTTCTTTCAAGCCTGTTCACCTGAGGCAAGACCAGTGCCTCTGCTGAGAAAGTGTGGGCTTAGGAAAAGCTAGACTGAAGCGGCACGGGGTGGACTGGGGAGCTGGGAACCTCCAATTTCACCTAACGGAGCTGTGGCACCTGTTGGCACAGCCACAAGGAGCTCTGTGGCTCTGTGCTACTGGTCCTCCTCCCAGCGGACCCACCAGCAGGAAGGCTGGAGGCCTCCAGGAGGGGGCAGGGCTAGGAAACAGACCAAGTTGCCAACAGAGCCACGCAAGTGAGCAGCTGAGCACTGCGGCTTGGGCAACCCCTCTTCCGAACTGCCCAAATTCAAGGCTTGGATGATGGCTTGTAAGTCAAGGCAGAGGGAGCGGGGGTCATTCTACCCGAGTGGACAAGACACATCACAGGGTTCTCCGGCCTCAGGGGCTGGTGTTAGGTCACCCAGAGATGCAGAAAGCATGACTGATGCACAAGCTGGGCAGGAGAGAGATGGAACGGAGGACGGAGGCAGAGGGAGACATCGGGGTAGACCAGGCGCCTGGGGGCCATCGATCCATGGAGAACGTGGGAGTAACGTTTGGAGGTTACTCTGGCAGGCTGAGGGGGGCTGACCCAGCATCTGCATGCCTACGGGGAACATGCCACCCACGTCTGCGCCTTCCAGTGCGCAGAGCCAGCAGCAGCACAAAGACCCCTCCCCCTCTCCCTTCTAGATGCACTTTGAGCTTGGGCTTGACCACTGCACTCAAGTCTGAATTGGAGACTCAGCTTTTCTGTGAAGGGAGCGCAGGGAGGACTGGAGAGAGGAAAAGAGAGACAAATAGCTAAAGAAAGAGAATCATGTAAATAAAGTCCAGGAAAACACACCCAAGCTGAAACTGAAATGATCCAGAAAAAGCTAGTCTTTGGTGACCCTTAGCTTCAGCAGCCCATTTTCCCTGATTTCCCAACAGGATATGCTGTGGTCCGATCTCCCTGTTCTGCTCTCCGATGGCTGAGCGGCGTAGTGTCCCACGCCACCCTCCTTGTGCCTACTCTCTGCTCTCACATGTCTCTCCCGGGCAGATGGGACACCGGCCTGCGGCTCCCCGCCTCCCAGGAGCGACAACACGAGTATATATCTCTCCATCTCCGTTAGGACAGGCTCTGTGGAAACGACCCACACCACCACACAATTGGTTTGATTTTATTTCAAAATTGTACAAAATGGCCATAAGCGGCTATAAAAAACTTTGTCTTCAGAACACGGGAAATTCAGAAAGCACAACAAAACAGGTATCATTCACAGTGTAATGGAAAAGCTTTCTCTGAGGCAGAAATTACAACTCTTCCTTCTTCTTCCCTAGTCTCTCGTGGTCTCCTTCCCGGAGCGTTCGAATAAAATTGGTAAACCCCAATTCCTGTAGGGAAGGGGAAGAGAAAGAGAGAAAAGCCTTTAAGCCCTGACGGGATGTGCACCCCCTCTCCTCTCCCCGACCCTCCACATGCTCACTCCTCTGGACACGGAGAAGGGGCCAGTGGAGGCAGCTGGCCAGGTGGGGAGGGTCTGCCTGGCTACAGAGGAGCCTTTGCCGACCCCTGGAACCCATCCAGGCTCTGGTAGCTGGACTCTGGGACAACCTCTGGGCGCGCTCTTCCAGCCAGGCCCAGAACCCTTGCCCTCCTGGCAGCCTGCACACGGCTGCCTTCTGCTGTGTCTGGGAAGTCTCCCTTTGCTGCCTTTCTCAGTGGCTGTCTCCCTGCCCAACAGAAAGAGTAGATGCCTCTCCCCAGCTTACCGTCCGATCGTTGTCATACTTCTCTGCAAACTTCCCATAGTGGTAGTAGTGGAATGTGGGGTAGGCCTTGACGGCCTCCTGCTGACACAGGTCTTGGTTCTTCTCTTTGACGCAGTCCACAGCAGCACAGGCAATCTGCGGGCCCGGAGAAAGCCTGGGTGAGCGCAGGGGGCCTCCCGTGTGAGACCCGAGGCTCGGGCCCTCTGCACATGGACCACACTTCAGGCCCACACCGTGTGCTTCCTCTGATTTCTCAGTAGTGATGATGAGCTGAACCAGAGCCTCCCCAGCTCAGAGCTCCACTGAGACCACTGCTGCTTGCTTCCAATTCCCAAGGCAGATGGGTAGTTAGGGGACTCCACCTGCAGGGGCCTGAGACCACCCTTTAAAATCAAGACTATAATGGCCACCCAGGAAATGATGACCTGAGAGCATCTGTAAACAGCCCAGGTTTTGTGATGCTTTCTGCGAGGCATGGTGGAACTCATTCACTTATCAAGTAGCACTTCCCCAACATCTGTCTGGAGAGGTAGCAGAGTACCAAGGTTAAGAACAAGAGCTCTGGGACACCTGGGTGGCTCAGAGGGTTAAGCCTCTGCCTTCGGCTCAGGTCATGATCCCAAGGTCCTGGGATCAAGCCCCACATTAGGCTCTCTGCTCAGCAAGGAGCCTGCTTCCTCTCTCTGCCTGCCCCTCTGCCTACCTGTGATCTCTCTCTCTCTGTGTCAAATAAATAAATAAAATTTTAAAAAAAAAAAGAAAAAAAAAAGAACAAGAGCTCTGAAGTCAAGTTTCCCAAGTGCAAATCTTGGCTTGGCAGCATAGGGAGCCTTTCGGAAAATGACCCAGCCTCTTGGTGCCTCAGTTTCTTCATCTGTAAAATGGGGGTAACAATAATACCTAGGTGATCAGGCTATTATGAGGACTGAGCAAGAGAATCCGGGGGAGGTGACTTGGTGCAGGTCCTGGCACATAGCTAGTAGTCTGTAAATGTTCGCTTGCTCCTCTCTTACTCACTCCTGTGGGCCCCAGACACGAGCTCTGTCCCTAGGAGGGGCTCAGCTTCTGGTCAGAGGGGTCAGATAGAGATAATTCCAAGGTATGAAAGGAGGTGTGAGGCAATGGAAGTGGTCCAGGGTGCCAGGGGAGGGGCACAAAGGGGCGCTGCTTGGGTCTGCCATCTGAGCAATAGCCTGAAGGAGGAGGAGAAGAGTTCCAGCCAGCGGGGGGCCCATTCCAAGAACTGGAGGAGTTCAGCATGACCAAAACAAATAGTTTTTGGTCAGAAGGAGGTTCCCAAATTGGCCACTAGCCTCTTCCTGCCCATCTGACAAATTCCACAGACTGGTAGTTTCCCCTTATTATTTATTGTTCTTTTAAGTAAGAGGGTATAAAGCAGACCTGCGGAACCTTCCTTCTGTTGCAGGTCACAAAGCAGGGAAGGAGGGCAAGAGGTCGCTTTACGGTGATACACCAAACACAGCATTACTGTGGGGAGGGCAGATTCTGTGAGGGGCAGCTACCCAAGGGCTGCTATGTGCTAGCAGTACACGGGTGACCTTGGGAAAGTCCAGCTATCAGTGACTGCCACTCTGACTGCAGGAAGGCAGTTAACAGACACATAACAAGTGAGATCATTTTAGAGTCCGGTGAATGCTCTGAAGAAATGAAAAGAAGGTGATTCAAGAAGACGATAGCCAGAGGGGCTGCTTTATGGCCAAGGAGGCCTTTCTGAGGAGATGGTATTTGATCTACACCCTGAGTCATGATGAGGCAGCAGGTGTGTGAAGTGTGAGCAGGGAGCACCGGCCCAGGAGGACCAGCCCACACCGGGACCAGAGAGAGGAATGAGCACGCTGCCTCCGGGAACCAGGGCCCATTAAGGTATTCCGACTGACTAGCACCAGGCTTGAAATTTCAAGTGATTAATAGCCACAGTTCACATAGTTCTATGGCTATGAGTTCTTCCCATGGGGATGGAGTCCCCCTTTCCAAGTAGAAGAACCCTGCACGCCGACAGTCCCATTTGCTGCTCACTGACCTTGGGCCCAGGTGAGTGGGGCCACCGCTCTGCAGGCAGCGGGCTGACAGAGTGAGGAGTGAGGTGCAGCCCACCGTCTGGTCACCAGCGGGCCACACCTGCCCCTGCCCCACGCTCACGCATCCCTCCCACTTCAGCTACAGAACGTCTGTATGACAGGACTTCTTAGAGCACAGTTTGCAAACTCGCCGCACACGATCCGTCTCTGGCTCTCAGTGCTGTTCTATTTGGCCCACACAGAATTAAAGAAAAAAATAAACCCGAATTAGCTGCCAACCTAGAAAAAGAGCCAGAAGATTTTATATAAAAGTTTGGCTCTCCAGTTTCTGTTTAAAAGCCAGATTGGATGGCATTGCCCTGCACCCCCACGGGCATCACGGGGCTGGAGCAGAGGGGTGGCTGTCTCCTCCGGGCGGGTTCAACGGGCCGCTTGCTGGCGTCCTCCCAGAGCCTGCTTCGCCGGGCCCCTGTGGGCTACTGAGAACCCCAGCTCACCCTCTAAACGCTTTCTGAATTATTTAGAGACCCGAAGTAGAAGCTCCTCTGGCCGTCCTCAGCGTTCCGGTTCTTGGGACCCAGCCTGGGGCGGATGGCGCCCACCAGGCAGCCCTCTGCATCCAGCCCTCAGTGAGGGGCCCAGGCTCTTCTGCTATGCTGACAAAGTACTTGCTGAGGGTTGCCCCAGGCTGCTGCTCTCCCCGAATCTGCTTTAAATTATGAATTTAAATTATGAAAAAAATTCCATGCCCTGGAGCTGTGGGAAATATAGTGTACAGTTCTATAAATTGACTAAATTAAAAATGTGTACTTATTTTGAATACCCTAACCTAGCTGCCAGCCACATACACACGGAGGGCTGCTGCAGATGGAAGGCTCCCCCATACCCCATATCCACGGGAGGAGAGGAGTCGAGCGTGGCTCTTTCTAACGAAGCAGCTTAGACTCTGGAAAGGAGACCACAAATAAACCTCTTCTCACCTATCCCAATTTCTCTTGTCAAAATGCCTGCCCCCCTCACACCCACCCTAGATTTTCTGAAGTATCACTCAATGGACACTATCACTTCTAGATCTGTTCTGCGGTAGTTGGAATCCTGCCGTGACCCCTTAGCCAAACACTCGCCACTGGCACCCCTAATTCTCGGCTGCAGGGGGCCCCAAGGAAGACCAGTGATTGCCAGGGCTTGAGGACATGTCCCCTGGCTTCCTTGACCTGTGGGTGAGACGGTTCTGTCCCTGGTAAAGCCTCCATGGACTGAACCCAGTTACGCATGCACTGTTCATTGATACACCTCTTCTGGCTCCTTTCCTGACTGTCCCCCGCTCCTCCATCGCTGAGGCGGTGGCCCGAGACCATTTCCCAAATAAACTTCCTACACACAAGTCCCAGAAGCTGAGTCTGCTTCTGGGAGACTCCTGACAATGCCTGTTTATCTGCTTCTGAGCTGCCCCTTCCCAGCTGGATGGCTTTGGGAGAGACTTTGAACATCACAAAGATTCAATCTCTTCTTCTGTAAAATGGGAGATAGAGAATATTTAGTTGGTTACGCTTAGTACACTTAGTTAGAACACTTAGTTGGCCATACTTAGTTGACTACTGGGAGAACATGACATAATGCTCTTAAGTATAAGTGGAAGAGTTTTCTGAAAACATCAAATGCTATTGTTTCTGCATTCACTCAACATTTACAGAGGTTTCGGGCATCAGGACTGGAGGGAATTAGAGGACTGATGAGGTTCCTGCCCTCAGGGAGCTTTCCTTTCCGATGGATAGACAGCCTTGTCAGAGCAAGGGAGTACACACACCATGGCCAAAGTTACAGCAGCTGCCTCTGCCTCCGGGTGCCTGTCCTGGGATGACCTTCACACCTTGCCGGCCAGCCCGACCCCCAGGTTGGGGACACCTGGGTGTGCAGGGAGAGATGAGCCCCACCTTGGCAGCCCAGCACTGCCCTGACCCCTGCCTGCATCGGCCAGCCCTTCCCTACAGCCATCGGTTCCAACACGAACAGCACGCGGCCCTGTCTCTAGCCAGTGTGTCAACTGCTCAAGTTCCCCGGCAAGCTCCTGGGAGGGGGTGGAGGCTCCCCAGCTAAAATATGAGCTGCCTCATGCGGCTTTATTGATTCAGTAAAATAAATCTCTGTAGGAGCTAATATTGACTTTGGCTGTGAAAATGGAAGTGAACAACCAGCTGCATATTGATTGGGGAAGGAACAGAGACTGGCTTCTGGGGGGAAAAATACAATTCTAGCTAAGAGATGGCAGCACAGGGTGTCCGGACGAACTGGGAGGCACGAGATTCCGTTCTGGCTGTCAGTGACCCACGGCTGGCTGTCCCTGGGCAAAGGACACAGCTCCTCTCTGGGCCGTGATTCCTCATGAGGAGGAGAGGACTGAGGGGCCACCAGCACCCACACACCAGCCAGTGGCCAGTATAGGCAGTAGCTCTTAAAAACTACAAATTCCCGGGTTGGCTAGGTAGCTCAGTCGCTTAAGCATCCGACTCTTGAATTTGGCTCAGGTCATGATCTCAGGGTCGTGAGAATGAGCCCCGTGTCAGCTCTGCACTGAGTGTGGGCTGGTGAGGATTCTCTTTCCCCTCTGCCCCTCCCATTCTAAAAAGAAAGAAAGAAAGAAAGAAAGAAAGAGAAAGAAAGTAAGTAAAAAAGAAAAAAAATGACAAATTCCTGGAACCATCCCTAGACCTCTGATCCTCTGATGTGACAGTTCTAGGATGGCACCCAGCAGTTGCAACACCAGTAGCTTTAGTCTCCAGGCTGAGAGCAAGCGCTCCCCTGGTGTTACCAAGAGCCATGTCCAGGAACCCCAGGCCTGCCAAGTGCCTGGCAGAGGACACAGGGATTAAATGTGTTCCTGGAAATGAGTGAGGGTGATTTCTGGCTTGGGATAAAGGGAGCTGGAAGGAGAGAAGACAGTTAAAAACAGGTAGGGAATGACCCCGGGAAAAGGCCAGAACATTACTGGCCCAGGTTGAGACAATTAAGCGAAGGCATATCAGTGTCTCCGAGAAGGAGGGCTCCCCGTGGAAAAAGAAAAAAAAAAAGAAGAGGCCTGGCCCTTTGCTGCTTGCCGTGGGCACAGCTGGCCTGGCTCTGCTTGGGTTGAGGAGACCTCTTCACAGACCCTGGAGCCACAGAGACCTGAGCATCCAGGGGACAGGGAGACCCCAAACCTCAGCCACTCTCCTGTCCGTCCAGAGCTTTCCAGGTCAGGGGTGATGGGCGTCAGTGTGGAACGACGGCCAGTCCTGGGCTGGCTGCAGGGAGCGAAGGCCACACCAACCAATGCCCAGACTGTGAGGAGTCCAGCCAGGATAGGCCATGCGCCGTGCTGCACCTCCCCGGTATGCATGGGCCCTGGGTGGCTGAGGGGGGTGGGGAGGGAGGGAGACGGAGGACAGGAAGCCCCTTCTCGCCATGTACCTCTCAATACAGGCCAAGGGGCAGGCAAAGGAGAAAAAGGTTTCTGGTCCTTATACTCCTTCCTGGTGGGATGAAGGGAGCTTCAAGGGCACAGCCAGACTTTGTGGGTGACGACAGGACATGCTGAGTCCAGAGAAAGGTGCCAGGGTCTGCATCCCGAGTTTGTCCCCCTCCCCCACACAGTGCCCGCGCCCCAGCCTGGCTCCCTCTGACCTGCTGTCCTGGACAGCACTCACGTGCCTTCACTGTCACCCCACCCAGGGCCAACGCTAGAACCTCCTGGCCTGTGTGTCCAGCAGCCTGCCCTAGCTGCACCTAAGGACCTCACCCAGTGCCCACGAGTGCAGCTTTGGGTCTGGGTGTGTGAGCATGCTTCTGAGGCCTGTTGGGGGACAGGTTCCTACAACAGAGTCCCAGGCTGGGAAGAGGCTTCATGATCACCTAGAGCAGGACCCCACCCTTGGTGAGAAGAGAACTCAGGCTGGGAGAGTTGACAGGACTTCTCCAAGCCACATGGCTCAGCAGCAGTCAAGCTGCACCGGGCCTGAGGCCCAGGGTCTGCCCCACCACACCACCCCTGGGTCCCGGGTCACACGTTGCCCTCATGTAGCAGCCCGTGCTGCCCTGGCTGCTGCAGCTGCCTGCCTGGGGAGGTGCCTGGGGGTGCCCTCTCCCCACACTTTAATCCAATCTGCAGTTCTAGCTTGTTAATTTTATGCTTCATCAGTCGGCAGCCGCAGAAGCCTTTTACTTCGGCGGGACGAGGTTCTGCAGACAGCCATGCCCTCCTCCACCTTGGCCGCCTCCAGTTGACTTTTGTTGGATATTTTTTATTTGTATTTTCAATTATATAAGTAATGCATGACTACAAATCCTACTGTAAAAAGACTCAGATGCTAAAAATAAACAGGTGACCTCTTTACCAACCCTCTCTTCCCAGGAAGGGCTGTAACAGTCCAGTGTATCCCTTTTAGCTGACTTTACAGCAGAAATTCAGCCTGCCCTGTACTGCCTTATGAAAAGAATGTCCCTGTCCCCAGGAATTCCCTGATCTCAGCAGAGCCTATTCAGGAAGGGGACTGAAGTACAAGGGAGGGAAGTAGAGGAACTGAGAGCTGAGCAAAGTCAGAGGCTGGACAGAGATGAAGAAGGGCATCCTTACCTTTCGGTCATCTTTGAAGACGTCGGCGGTGGTGGTGAAGTGTGGGATGACCTTCTTACAGTGCGGGCACCCTGCAGGGGAGGGAAAGGATCGAATGCTGCTCCTGCAGGGGAGGCTGCAGGGCCAGGGGCTCTTCCTGGCACTGACAGAGAAGAGGATTCCCTCCACCCAACAGACGGTGCGGTTTCATCTGACTCCCACCCCTTGCCCTCCAGACTGTCGGGGTCCACGTGTCAACCGTGCCCCTCAAACACTGCCCTGTGTGTCTGCTGTCAGCACCAGGACTTTGGAGAGAGGCTCCTGTGCAAGCGTCAGGTCTGCCCTTGCCCGGGACCTCCCACCCCACATTCTCTCATCGCACACGGAGCTGAAGCGGCTGCGGGGTGGAGGAGTCGCTGCTGCACCCTTGCTCTGCAAACAGAGGGAACCCTGTGAGCCAGGGCAGAGAGGGGAGCTCTGGGCTTGGAAAAGGAAGACGTGTGCTCAGGATTCTCTGAGCCTGCTACAGAGTCCCCTTCTTCCTTAGGGACAGTGGCACATACTGTCCAATTCATGAGTGCGAGAACGGCACTGGGAAAGGCGGGGGGGGGGAGAGGAGGAACCATTCTACCTGAGCCCCCACTGCTCATGCCCCACTGCTAACTCCTTTTCCAGCACATCCTCACCCCGGAGCAAGCGGCCAAGCGAAGCCCCTGGTCCTCATGCTAGCCTTCCACCCTCTGCTCTACAGTCAACCTGAACCTGGGATCCAGGGACGGGAGATGCAAGGTCAGGTGGAGAGGGAGATAAGCTACAGCAAGTCCCCAGCGCTTCTTGGGGTCTGCATTCCTGATGATGGAAGAGGCCTGTCACAGTGGACGAGGACCTGTAACTCCAGAGACCCTGGGCGGGACAGCGGTGCAACTGTCACCAGATGGGACAGACCCCATTTCGTGGCGCCCCCTCAGCATTAGCTGATCCAAACCCAAGCCCCCCTCCTGCAACCATTCCCCAGATGCCAAACACAACTGCAGGAGAACAGAACTGCTTAGAGGGAGGACTTCCCTGACACAGGTAATTAATTCTGATCAAAACAGAGGTGGGAGAAGCCAAAGGCCCCACAGGGAAAGCTGGCAAACAGCTGGGCCAGCCACGCTGGGGAACAGAAATGGCTTTGCTCACGTGCTTTCTCTCTTTTTAAAATAAGATAATAATGACTGGCATTTTAAAGAGTTTTATGAAACCAAATTAAGGCTAGGCTACAACTTTAATATGAATTTAGCACTGAGCCAGTTCCTGCGATGGGCGGGACTACCCTTATGGCCCAGCTGGCCCCTGAACCGTGTGGACAGTGACGGGGAGGGGCAGTCAAGGGATTCACGCCGCATCTACCGCAGGTGTAGAGAAGAGACTGGGCTGCTGGTGGGTTCTCGCAGAACCGAATGCGAGAGTGTGCCTAGCACGGCCTCGCTTGTGGCTGATACTAGCAGATGATTTTTTAACTGGCTCACTGGCAATTATAGAACACTTTACTAATTTGACCCAGCAGAGGGATGATAGCTCAAATTCATGAAAATGCTACCCTCAAGAGGAATGACGGTTTATACATTCCAAAACATTTAGAGGGCACAGTGTGCTGGCTGACAAGACTTATTGAAGAGCACCAGCCCTGTGGCCCCGAGAGGTCCCTCGGGAGTAGGACATGGAAGCCCACTAACAGCATTAGCCCACTAATAGCTGGCTGGAAATAAGTTATCCCCTCCCCCAAATCTGGTATCCCTATTAATTCTTCCTTTTAAGCTCTCTGCTTACTGAAAGTACAGAGGCAACTGTCAGCCTAGTACAAATTGATATTACCATCCATTTAAAGTATCTAGGTCTCAGATTAATCACCTTCTGGTGCATATAATTTTATCATTATCCAAAAGAAAGAGCAAGGCAGATGAGTAACTGGAAGGGAGGTTGCTTTAGAAAGGGCATGAAGATGTTTCCAAGGGGTGTCAGGTGGGCCAGAAGAGGCATGATATTTTTAATGTAGGTTCTTTAAAAAGGCACCACCTTTGTGTAGCAGGAAACCAAAGAAGTTCCCAGAGTGGGGACTCAGAAACAAAGACCGAGGACAGGACAGAAAATTCCAAAGCTAGAGACTCAGCAAGCCGGCCTGAGAAGGACAGTCACCAGGACCAGACCACTGAGAGCAAAGTGGGGGGGCTTGGAACAAGAGAAAACAATGAAACAGCTGGAGGAAGATCTGTAGAAACTGGGGAAGCCGGAGGTGGGGGGAGGCGGGGGACATGGGGAGGCTGGGAAGTGGGGCAGGGAGGCAGGTGGTGGGAGGGAGGAAAGACTGGGGAAGGCTACAGGGCTTTTGCTTTCACTTGATACCTACCCTTATTAGGGGTGTGATCTTCCTGTAGTATTAGGTTCTTTAGATGTAAATAAGCATAAAGAGCTACTATATATAATACATAAATATGTATTATTTTTAAAATTGAAAAATTTCTTAAAAGACATGTCTTTGGATAGATCCACTTCCCTGATGAGCATGTCTCAGGAATCTGGAGCAGAGTTCGGACACAGGAACATGCAACAGAGGAAAAGGGCAACTCCAGGCATCAGGCCTTTTGACAGAAGCCAAGTCGCTCAGTGGAGTGGGCCTGAGTGGGGTTGTTTCTTGCCAGAGTACACTAGGAGGCCCTCGGGGCCCAGCAGGGACCATGCCTCCTTCCCTGGTATACTGGGCCCCAAACACCACCTAGAAGACACTGGTTCTATGAGGGGTGTTGTCAGCAGCCCAGGGGGTAGCAGTCCTGACCTCAGAGGTCTGGGGGGAAAAGGGGAGCATTTTTTTTTTTTAAAGATTTTATTTATTTGACAGAGAGAAACACAGCTAGAGAGGGAACACAAGCAGGGGGAGTGAGAGAGGGAGAAGCAGGCTTCCTGCGGAGCAGACAGCCCAATGTGGGACTCGATCCCGAGTCTCCAGGATCATGACCTGAGCCGAAGGCAGTCGCTTAACCAACTGAGCCACCCAGGCGCCCCAAGGGGAGCATTTCTGGGGGGGGAAGTATTGTCTGGACATACTAAAGCCCACCCAGTTGCCGGTCAAGGACCTCGCCTTGTGCGGCCAGGCCTTCCCTAATGCTGAGGAAGCTCCTCCTCTCTGAAAGAGCCCCAGCCCAGGCTGCAGGGAGGCCTCTGTCCTACACTGCTCTGAGGCCTCAGGCAGGTCACACACCCTCTGCTCTCGTCCTGCACACCCCATTCTGCCCAGACAGAAGACAGCTTCTTAAAACTCACTCAGCCTGCTAGGCATGCCCTAAGGATGAATGAGGACTGTAAGAAGCTCAGCAAGAAAGAGCCCAAGTCCCACTCCCACTTGGAGAAGAAAAGGCAGAAACAGAGGGACACATTTGCTGCCTGAGGGCGGAGGTCTGAGGCTGTGAAAGGGAGGCAAGAGGCAGTGCTTCCGAGAAAGTGAGAGGGAGGAGAGACATTAGGAATATTGACACTTGAAAAGTGGGGCAGGAGGGGAGCCAACAGCAGGGCTGGCTACAAGCAAGCGGGTTTATGACTAGATTGAGTTGCCTAACTTCTCTGCAGCGCAAGACTTTATTATCCCCACTCCATTAAGCTGAGCCGTAACCTGGGGAAAGAGACAAGGGCAACGAAAGAGTGGGGAAATTCCAGAGCCTTCCCTTTTAAGTATCAATTAACTTCAAAATGGAATGCACCGAATCCAAAGGGCACAAACACAGTGTCACTTCCTCAACTTAAACTCTGATGAAAACGGGGATCGAGGGGAAGCTAGCTCAGAAGTGGTGTGCTTTCCCCACAGCCTCAAACCCAATGGCATCAAAGCCCATGTGGGGAGGTCAGCGAGGGGGCTGGGCTGGGGATGCTCACAATTACAAGGAAAGCAGAGGCCAACACAGGTCAGCTAAACTCCAAGGTTTGGAAGTGAAGTCAGTGTCTGGTGGGATGAAGGGAGCCAAGGGATGGAAGGAAGGGGGCAAGTGGAAGGCAGGCCACCTAGAAGATTCCAGGGACAGGAGGAAACTGAATACTTTTATGGCAGATTCCTGCCACGAACAGAAGCAGAGGGCTTTAGGGCTGACATGAGAAAGGCTCCCCAGGAAGAGGGAGAGACCCTGACAGAACTGACAGAGGGAGCCCCTGGATTTTGAAGGCTATCAGCCTGGAGTGAGACAGCACAGAGGAGCCCAGAGTCCACCTGTGGCTGCCCTCGTCCCTGGGGAGAATCTTCTTGGTCTGGTCCAGCCCGCCCCTCCGCCTCACACCGTGGCGAACACCCGCAGCTACTTACAAGGGGCATAGAACATGACCAGGGTGTGCTTCTTCTTCTTTAGGGTCTCCCGGAAGTTGTCCCCAGCCAGGTGCAACACGCTGGTCTGCTGCTCTTCCCAGGTGGGCTCCGGGGGTGGCGGCACCTCAGGGCTGCAGTAATGGGGGGAGGGGAGACCGTCATAAAGACAGGCCCACCCAGAGGAGCACGCAAGAAGAAATCACTTCGCACCCTTTCTAAAATGGAATTCAAAAGCTGAGTTTAAACATGAACAACTCTGGCCCGTCCACGAAGACATTCTGATTCCCTCTGAGGGGCTTAGGGGGAAGCCATTTTGTGAAGGTACAGAAGACCCGAGCCCCTGTGAGGGCAGGACAGCCTCTCCAGGCTCAGCTGTCATCTTGCATGCGGGGTAGAAGCTCCTTCGCCCGGGCTCCTGCCTCCCCAGGCCGGCCTGCTGGTGAGCGTGTCTGTCACCCATAGCACGCCACTTGGCATGGTTCTCCTGTCACATTGTGTGACTCTGAAGTCTTGGTGCTCACATGCGCATCATGATGCCAGGTACCAGGGACCTCTGCAAGGCTGGAATATGTCTTCTTTTACTTCACCTTCCCCTACCCCATGCTGAAATGAGGAAATATCCTTGAATATTCAAGCTATATGTGAGTGAGTCTGTGTGTGTGCCCATGTGTGTCTGTCTTGGGGGAAAGGGTGTAGACAGGACGAAGTCTCCTTAACTACGTCTTAACAGCTTCTCCCTCTCAAGCAAGGCCTAGGGCTTCCTCAAAACGGAAACTGTGTGATGGTTCCACTCCCTCACAGGAGAGGGAAATGCTCAGAACTGCTGGTTCCAAAGACCTTGGGGAGCAGGAGGTCCTTGGGCTAGAAATTACAAGGTTACTCAGGTTCTCTGGACTTGTATGCTGTTCCAGGCTGAGCTGTGCCCCCCTCCCCATTCACATGTTAAAGTCCCAGCCCCCAAGTACCTTGGAATGTGATTGTATTTGGAGAAGGGGTCTTTAGAGAGATAATCAAGTTAAGATGAGGTCATCGGGATGGACCCTACCCTAATCTTACTGGTGTCCTTCAAGAAGAGATGAGGACACAGATGCAGAGGGACGACCGTGTGAAGAAGACACGGAGAGGAAGACAGCCAAGGAGAGAGACCTCAGAAGAAACCAACTCTGCTGACGTCTCATCTTAGACTTCTGGTCTGTGCAACCATGGAGCCCCTAAGTGTGTGTTTCCTGTTGTGGTGAATCAGCAAACTACTACAGAGACGGAGGGAGCTCTACAGTCTGTATTCTCAACCCCAAACCGCCACCAGCTGCCTCGTGCACAGTCCTGGAGGCCTAGTCAACCACCAGCAGACCTGAATGTCAAGAGCTGTGGGGTGTCCTTCAGCCATTCCGAGCAGATGGAGTAAGATGCCATGATGAAGCCTGGGGCTAGGACACGGGGAAAGGGGGTCCTCCAAGAAGAGAAACACGCCACCCATTACCCCTGGTGCCAGTGAGACTGGCTGGATGAGGACACGTGGCCCACACACCAGAGGTGGCTCTGGAGGTGGGGAAGTCGAGTCCGCCTTGGCTCCCGGGTCCCTGAGCCAGGGTCGGCAGTCCCTCAGGGTTAGTCTGTCTCCTCCCAGCCAGCTCCAGGGGACAACGGCCGGGAGCCAGGATATGCTGCTGAGACCGCCACACTTACTTTCGCATCCACTCAATAAAGTTCTTCTTTGTTCTGAGCGCAGGCACTGCGGATTTCTCTCCGTTCTTAAAATACTTGAGTGTAGGAAACTCGGAGATGTGGAATCTCTCAGCCAGGGCCTTGTTGACGGTGGCATCGACAGCTGCAAGGACACCAGAGCTCTGGGACGGGGGAGAGGCCAACCATGCATGACGCGGTGCTGGCAGAACAGGCACCCAGATGCCAGCCCCCAACCCACCCAGGACCTGCCAGCACTTCACCGGGGGTGGCTGGCCCCTGGGCTCATACATCCCTGGAATATGTCCACTGAAGTGTCCATGATTTCTCATTTGTGGGCTAGAATGAGCCTTTTAAATCTGCCCTGCCAGCCAGGCTGTGTAGACTATGGCTGTTCCCAATAGCTATGGCTGCAGAGAAAAGAGGGTACACTCTGGGGCTTCCCCCAGGGCCACGACCTGGCAGAGGCCACACGGACAGCGTGGGAACATGACCCTAGAGTCTCTGTGCAGCCCTCCATCCCTGGTAGGGGCTCCACCAATCTAAGACATGTGTACTTGGGGCAATGAAGTACTGCAGACCTCCGGGACCTTGCAGGGGAAGTCACTGTGAGGATCCACGCTACTGAGTCTTTAGAGGAAAATGGTGGGGGAAGTTAAGGAAAGGAAGCTTACGTCTGCTTCTCCGTGGAGGACTTCTGCCGCGTTCTCAAACTCTGGCTTCATTTTCTTACAGTGTCCACACCCTGTGGGAAGAAGTCATTCCCATGGCATGCAGGCTCCAGCGAGGTCCCCTGCCCGTAAGAAAGCGGTGCCCTATTCCCAGACACCACGGTTACCAAGACAAACGAGGCACCAGCGCAGAGGAAAGAAACCTCTGCCCTAAACCACTCGGTGGGGGATGGGGAGAGTGCAAGAGGCAAAACTGAAGTAACTGCATAAATACAGGCAACACAAATACAAGCACTGCTCGAAGCACTTCGGACCCTCACGACAGCCCTACAAGGTATAAGCTGACGTTATCTCCATTTTACAGGTGAGAAAACTAAAGCACTAAGAAGGTGGGCAACTGGCCAAGGCTCATATACACAGCCACAGGCAGTGTGTACTTCCCAGCCCCGCACCACTACCCGTCATCCCCCCAGCCCTGGGCAGAAGGGGCTCTGTGCCCTGAATTGGGAATAAGCATTCACAGAAGCAAGAATATGTCCCTTCCACATGGGAGGACATATATGGCAGGCACAGGGATCTAGCTCGTCATTTCCAAATGCCTTTTTCTTCGTATAAACACTGCTCTGCCCTCTCCTTACCACCACACAAATGCAGTAATGTCACAAATAATAAAATGTGATACATTAAAAAGCAAACAAGCACTTTGATAGGTGATGTCAGGACATTTGCACATGGCCTTCGTTTTTGTAGCAAGCACTTTCTGGCTTCTAATGCTGCTGTTAAGCGAGGAGGTCCAGACAGGCTCAAGCCTCCACACAGCCACCTTCGGGGTCTTTCCAGGCAGGAAGCAGGCTAAGTGGCAGGCAGGGGCAAACCACGGCCTTCTCATGATGACGCTGTTGGTGGCAGCCGGCTGCATTGTGATTCTCGTAACTGACTTGGGAAAAAGGGAGGCAGGTAGACACCCCAGCATTAGCAGAGGACCCCTCCGACAGCCTCCAGAAGCCATGGAGCCACGGAAAGGGCTTTCCTGCTTGCAGCGGAACACAGGGCTGGGGCAAAAGTACCTGTCTCCTCCAGGTTATTCCCACAGAGCTCAGCCACGGGTGGCACTGGGACACAAAATGTCAGTCCCTGTACATCCGTCCCCTCTAGAGACAAGGGGCTCCCCAGTGGCTATGCTGCACCCGCCAGGCACACTGAGAGTAGAAACTGGAAGCAATCGTCCAGCTCCCAGGCTGGAGAGCTGCCGAGCCCCTCGCCTGCACAGAGCACTCGGGAGCCATGAGATGATCCATGGATGGAAGAGTCCCTGACGGCATCCAGCCCGGGAAGCAGCTGTGATTCTCAGCTGCACCGGCATGCTGTTCCTTCCAAATGGATTCAAGGAAGGACACCTATGGGCTCATGGTCTGACTAGAGCCCACACGGGATCCCACGAACCACAGGGATGTCAAGGTTGTTATGAAATTGAAACATAAGAATGTCACTTTCCAGATAGAAACATCTTGTGCTATCACAACCCACTGTTACTTTCTAAGCCATCAGGTTACAAAGGTTTTTTGTTTTGTTTTAGTAAGTGGGTTGTTTGGAAGTGAACATGTGTTTTCCCCAAAGAAACAATTTTGAACAAAAATTCCTTGCAGATTCTCAGGAACAACCACAAAAACCCATTTGACAGAATGGGTGCCTGAAGCATACAGAGCATGCAGTGCTACTTACTGGTCACTGAACCAACCCCAGGATGGAAAACACGCAGCCCGCAGTCCACCAGCCCAGCCTCTCCCCACACCCACTGCAGGCAGCCCCTACCCACAGCAGCGAAGGGAGAGTATCTTCCTTGGCTCAGCTCGGGGCTCTGGGCCCTCTTGGGTCACTGACACTCAAGAACTTAGTAAAGCTTCTTCTTCCCTCCTCCCATGCCGATGCCGAGACAGTCCAAATTTATGTATCACTTCATAGGGATCCAATCCCCTGACTGACTCACAGACGCCAGATGAAAAGCCACGGCAGACAAGCCCAACTCCGAGGCATTCACTTTCCCGTGGGAGGTGGGGCAGAAGAGAACAGAGTCGTCCCCACAGGTGTCCAGGCTCGGGGGCCCTTTCACACCAATCCATGTAATGAGATATTCAGGAAGACTCTACTGACTTAACAGGAATATATTAAAATGAACTTTTTTTTTTTTTTTTTTTTTTTTTTTTTTGGTTCTCACTAAAATAAAAGGAATAAGTCATTTTTGGGGAGCTTATGGTTGGGATGAAGGGGTTCTAGAACTCTTAAAGGGGATCCCCCTGCCCAGGTCTATGTCCAGGCAGACAGCTTCATGAAACCCACCCCAAGGTACCAAGCACCCCTGCTGGTAGGGGTGGCCTTCCCTCACTATGGTGGTGGAGGCTCACCTTACATGAAGACAAGTCGAGAGAAGGAAGCTCAATCCTGAGGCTGCTCTGTCACCCAAGAATTCAGCCTGCCCTGGAGAAGAGGAAGTGAGTGGCCTGAGTCAGACCCACTCAGCCCAGAAGGCACAAGGGAGAACATCAGGGCAGGCCTGAAGGTCCCTAAAAGGACCGGGCTCAAGGTTCCAACTGGCCTTCAAAGAAGGCAGGAGGCGCAAGGAGATGCACCCTTGACCACCCCCTCCCTTAAAAAGGATATGAATGCTGCGGTCAGGCCAGAGCCAGCAGGGCCTGTGGTCAAGGTGGGCAATGGGATGGAGTGGGGATGGGGGGAAGGAAGACAAAGAAAAGCCAGCTATTGCCACTGACAGAAAAACCATGATTCCTTTCCACAATATCCCAGTCAATATGGCAGGAACTCTGAAGATGAGCAAATTCACCTTCAAACCTTTATGAGCTTCTGGCCCTTTGATGCCATTGCCCAGCTGAGGTGGCAGATAGACTCCCTATTAGCAGCCAGCTTCTCTCAGTGGTGAGCCAGAGATGGGCTCTGAACTCCTGAACTGGCTCACTGGGATAAAGGGTCAGTCACAGATATAGGAGGGAGAGGTAGAAGGTATGCCCGGAAACGTCCAGATTCTAGCTTGCACTCATGCCTCTCTCCTGAACTTCCAGGCCAGTCTCCCAGGACTCTTCTTAAAATACTGAAAGTACTTGCCCTCTGTCCTGGGCTTCCACACACTTTCTTTGGCAGCCCAATGACAGACAAGACAAAGCTCATTAGAGCCAGAATGGTGGCTCGGGGAGATGAAGTGACAAACCTGGGCCCGCATATGTGATTAGGTGGATCTTCTGGCTAGAGTTCCCAAGCTGTGTCCACATGAGCCCAGCTTTCCTCCAAAGTTCTCCTGTGCCTCAGCCTCCAGTCCTCACCGCCACAGCCATGGCCCCCATGGACGAGGCGTCTCCGCGTGGTGCCTGTCAAGCTCCAGCCCCCACTCTGGGTCTTCAGTTCATTCCACCCCACCAAACCGCCCACTCCTCTTCTACTCACAAAGCCCCTTCTTATTCATACATTTCCCCGGCATTTAATTTTGCCCTGCCTCGTGACTGTTCTATTGCTGTCTTCTGATACTCGGGAACAGCCAGGACATCTTTTCAAGACATGAATCAGATCACAGTCCCTCAGTTAAAACCCTGCCATGGCTTCCTGTCACAGGTAGATCAAAATCCAGACTTTACCACGGCCACAGGCCGTACACCATCTGACTTTCCTACCCGCCAGCCACAGCTCCGGTCACCTCCCTTCTGTCCTCCACTCTGCAGCCTGCAGCCTTCTTTCTGTTCTATCAGACTTCATTTCCACCTGAAGGCTCTTCACGTACAGTTACCTGGAACACGATCCTCCCCCCAGGTCTGTGCATGGCTGAACCCATCATTCAGGCTGTAACTCAGATTTCACCTCCACAGAGAAATCCTTCGACCAGTTAACCCTAAGGAGCCTCACACATCATGCTCTCTTCCAATATCCTATTTATTTTCTCAACGGTACTCCAAACAGTTGGAGTAATCTGCTTATTTGAACCTGTCCATCCCAACCAGAGTGGAAGCTCCTCAGAGGCTCAGCTGTCCGTCCCGCTCACCATCACATCCCTGGTACTGAGGATGAGAGCCCACACACTTTTTGGATACATTAACCTCACGACTGTATTGTTCAGGTTTACCCTGTGCACACAAGGTGTAACTGGATGAAATTCTTTTTTTTTTTTTTTAAAAGATTCATTCATTCATTCATTCATTTGACACAGAGAGAGAGATCACAAGTAGGCAGAGGCAGGCAGAGAGAGAGGAAGAAGCAGGCTCCCTGCTGAGCAGAGAGCCCGATGCGGGCCTCGATCCCAGGACCCTGAGATCACGACCTGAACCGAAGGCAGAGTCTTAACCCACTGAGCCACCCAGGCGCCCTGGACGAAATTCTTTTGGGGCAAGAGTCCTGCTTGTACCAACAGTTGCTGTTTGACTAAACACCTCTACCTGGCATCGCGGGCAGCCAAGCCAGTCACTGTGTATGTCCTCTCCCCTCCCCTCCCCTCCTTCTCCTCTTCCCTTCCCTCTGATCCCCTCCCCTCCCGATCACCACACCATGTATACCTTCTCCTGCTCCTTACAAGGTCAGGAAAACATCTCTGGAAATCCCCAACATCTATGGATGTTATTCTATAGCTTCTCATTCATACCCTAAACCAGTCTTGGCTTTTACTTCCAGCATCAATTCCGTCAGCTCCCTGAACAAGATAGGAAGGCTAAGCAATAAACTTCCGTAAAGAGAGTTTATGACAAGGAGACTGTCCAGGCCCCAAAGAGAAGAAAGGTCTAGCCATGCAAACAAGTCCCTTGTTGGCAACCACCTACGGGTCATGGCGCCCATGGGTCATGGGTCGTGCCTGCCTTGACCCCAGACCCAGAATCCTGGGCCTGCCTTCAGGATGTCCTGGTGGCGTGGGCTGCGGGACAGCCAGAGGGGGAGGTTAGAAAGCAGGAGCAGGACTCCAGCCCACTGCGTTTTAGTGTCCTGATTGTGATTTGATAGGCCATTAAGTTTTACTGCCGAAGTTCCTTGTTGGCTTTTTATCAGCTGTGTAAGTGCGCGTATGCCGATTTTCACGACCTGGCACAGCAGCGGCACATCAACTCTTCCAGCACTCTCCTTCCTGGCTAAGGGAATGTTAGCCTCCCGTCAACCCCAAGCTTTCCAATTCCCCTGGATTACATTAACTTTAATTACACCTCTGATTTTATTACAGACCAGTTACGGAGACTCTCCTGGATCTTGGAACCAGAACTTTCCAGGGCACCAAGATTAATCTGGAAAGCTCCCTTGTAGCGGAGGCTCTCAAGGAGCCTGGATTTTCCTATCCACATTCCTGCTGCCTTGCCTGGAACCCGGCTGAGGGCATGTTAGGGAAGTGGGGTTCCTTCAGATATTAGCAGAACACTCCTGTTTTAGGACCGTGATGAGGCCCGCAGCGACCTGAGGGCTATTCCGAGGCTTCTGGCTATCTACACAACCAAGTTGGCTCCTAGACACTCACAGATACTCCGGGGCCGACTCACACACTGACGGATGTTTCCATCCATCACGTTGCCCTCTTCTTGTGCAAAAAGAGTGCTTTTATTTCTTCCTTTGTATTAGCAGAAAATATAGATAACAAGCTTTTAAATTTCTTCTTCCAGGCTTCTATCCTAAGGAAATAATCTGACATGTGGACAAATATTTATGCATAAAACTGTTCTCTGCAGTGTGATTTATAATGCAGAATACAGTAAACAACTCGAACCTTCAACATTACGGTGCTGGTTAAGTAATTTATGGTGCCATTATACACTGGAATATTATGTGACCACCAAAAGCATGTACAGAAAAGCATTTTTAATAACATAAGAAAATACAAGATTATCTTAAGAAAAATGTAAAGGAAAAACATGCATGGAAAAAAAAGGACTTAGAGAAATAAAGTTAAATCCTTTCCTCCAATCTGGCACAACAGAATGAAGAATCCTGATGAATTAAAGAACGAGATGAAAAAAAATATTATAACAAAATGCAGGGCACTAGTTTTATGCCCAAGGAGTGGATTTCCCAAGCAAGCCATAAATTCCGAGAAGTCAGGGTGGGGAAAGGCAGGCTTGCAGAAGGCTCGGGAGTGCAGGTTTTAATCCTCACTCTACCTTTTTAGCTAAGTGACCTCTGGCCAGTTTCTCCATCCTTCAGTGCCTTTCTTTCCTAACTTGTAAACTGGGCATAGTCTTAATATCTATCTCATAAGATTTGTTGTGAACGTTAAATGAGTTAGTATATGGAAGGTGCTTAGAAGTAATGCCTGATCCATAGTAAGTGCCCCGTGAATATTCTACTTACTATTTGACCACACAAAACGTAAAGCTTTTGTGTAATGAAAGGCATCATAACAAAAGTTAAATCTGGCCACAGGATACAAAGAAAACATGTGGAACACAGAAAGCAGAGGAAGATTACTATCCATAAATATAGAGGAATTCTAGCTCAAGAAGAAAAACAACCCAGTAGAAAAATGGGCAAAGGATACGAATAGGTGGTAGGCAGAAGAAATACGGAAGGCTGACTAGCACATGAAAGGACACTCAATTTCTCTGGAGGCCAGGGAGCTGTGGACAAACTGCCCTTTTGCCCAGTTTGGCAGGAACATAAGAGGCTGACAGTGTCCACGGCCAGCCAGGGTGCGCACACATGTGGCTGGGGCACAGCTCTGTCACATACCGCCGGGGGTGGTGGAAGCTTCTGGAAGGAAGCTGACTATGGGAGCTCAAGCACTTACCCTGAGGCCCACAACTGCAGTTTCAGGAGTTAGTCATAAATATTTAGACATGTTCCCAAACACGTATGTTTACAAATCTTCATGGCATTGTTTGAATAATTAAAGTCTGGCAGCACTATCAATGGGAAATGATTTAAAAATCTATCTTGATGATTAAATACTATTTAATGGTTAAAAAGCCAATATCTACATGTACACAAAAACATCTTCAAGACCCACTGGTAAGTGAAAAGAAGCAAGCCACAGAAGAAGAAAAGACAGGAAATGATCCTATTTACATAAAAAACAAAGACAAAAGCGCTGTTATTTAGGTAGAAGCAGAGAGAGGAAGGATGTACTGACCCGTAGCAATGGCCAGCTCTGGTCCGGGGACAGGATGGGCAGCAGCGGCTGTCACTGTCTGCCCTACAGTCTCATGTCTCCCTCGAACCTTGCATGGTCAGTAACAAAAATTAATATTATCCTTATGTTATCTATGCAATTAAAAAATAAAGTGACAGCATGAAGGAGTTTACGGCATGATGGTTACACAAATCTACATATGTCAGAAAAATAAGTCAATTATATATATGCTAACTGAAAAAAATTAAAAACAAGAAGGAAAGAAACGAGAAACCAAGTGAAAAATGGTTGCTTCTGGATAATAGGATTATAGCTAGTTTTTTTTTCCCAATGTTATTTATACTTCTCTGTACTTTCTGGACTTTCTACCAAGGTCATATTACTTGAGAAAAAGACAGAAACTAAGAAGCAGAAAATCTGGAGTCTGACAGGGATCTGCCACCAAATCCAAAGAGACAGACCAGCTCCTGGAAGGCAGGCCAGGCCCAGCAGCCTCCAGCACACACTTCTAAGAAAACATCTGGGGGCCGGGGGGCGCCTGGGTGGCTCCGTTGAGCATCTGCCTTAAGCTCAGGTCATGACCTTGGGGTCCAGGGTTGAGTCTCCCATTGGGCTCCCTGCTCAGTGAGGAGTCTGCTTCTCCTTCTCCCTCTGCCCTTCCTGTGCTCATACTCTCTCTCTCATGTGCGCTTGCGCGCGCGCTCTCTCTCAAATAAATAAATAAATAAAAAGAAAGGAAGAAAAGACAAGAAAAAAGAAAAGACGAGACAAGAAGAGAAAGGAAGGAAGAAAGACAAGCTGCCCCTCGGGGACACCATCCCTGGGAGCCCCTCTGTGTTCTTTCTGACGTCTCCACGTGAGTGACGCTCGCTCAGACAGTGTGATCACAACGCTGTGTCCTCCCCTGGCCCTAATGGAGGAGGAGCAGGTGGATGTTAGTGCCGCAAAGCACACGGTGACAAGAAAATGAGAGAACATGTATGGTCTGACTTTTGTCCTTCAGGATGGCGCAGGAAGAAACAAAAGGCCCGCGGAGGGGCAGTGGTCTGTGCCCTGCTGCCACACCTTCTGGGGACACTATGTTTGTCCTCTGGGGGGATCACAGAGCTGGGCCTGGTGCTGCAGCCTCCCACACCCACGCCAGGCCCCACACTGAGGGCCAGATGGATGAAGGGGGGAAGTGCTGAGCCATGAAGGGCTACCCCCAGGGCTCTCTACATGAGGCCCTAGCTCTGTCTTTGCCCTGCACAGTGCACAGCCTCCTCTTTGGCCCACTGCTCACAGGCTGTCCCCCCAACGAAGCTCAGCCTGATTCTGGAAGGCAAGGTCCATGAGGCAAACCCGCTTGTAAATCTCAGCTCCCATCACTCCTGCGATGTGACCTGGGTCAGGACGTGGAGGGGCCCACCATGTGCTGGGCCTGTGCTGATTTGCTCTGTGACCACTCAGACATCCGATGTAGAGGAAGCAGCAGGATCTGTGTGAGGTTTCTAACCCACTCCAGACAGAAGCAGAGGGGAAGGGAGAGAAGGTGATGAGGCCGAGGGGGTAAGTGGCAGGAAAGCTGGAAAAGATGGCAAAGAAGCAGACCACTGGACAGCCGATGCTATGAAATAACGAGGGGCCCATGTGCCTTTGCTGCCAAGAACCCAGGAGTGTAGATCCACAAGCTCCCCATGAAGGTTCCAGGCACGGAACCAAGTAATCTGCCTCTGGAACCTACTCGTGCCAGGGAGCACACACCCAGGACAGGCACCGGTCAGGTGGAAAGCTGAAGACCCTTTCTCTTCCTGGCCTTTCAGAGCAGAACCCAGGAAGAAACAGAAATGGAGCACATACTCTGTACATAGAAATTACAGTGTATAGAAGGACTGTGGCTCTCTCTGGGAGTCAGTATCACAAGTGTGAATTTTCTTCTCTATATTTTCCCATATTGTCCCTTTATAAAATGTACATGCATTCCTCTTTAATTACCAGAAAGTCATAAAAATAAATTCAGCTTTTCGGTTTGAGCCTTACTATTTCAGTCTGTTGGCATCTTCAAAAATCTTAAATGCAATTGTTTGATATTTTAGCTAGCTATCCTTTTTCCGGCTCTAGTCTTTGCGGATTTAGAAGTATGCCTTGTTTTTTTTTTTTTTTATAGTTTTGACAAAAGTGCTGAATAAAAAACAAGTACCACCCTCCAGACAGTCATTCAGCACCAAAAAGGTGGGCCACTCCACCCTTTTCCCCCATCATAGTCAGCAAAGCGGAGACTTGTTTTTGATAAAACAAAGACATGCTAATTCATCAACCCAGTAATCCTATCATGAGAAACAAACCAGGGACCTTCGCAGAAACTATGGCCTTCTCTGTTGACAGATTCCCAACTTCTTTTCGAAGTCTCCAATGTGGTCTGTTTATCTAAACCACTCCCAGTTTGGTCTGAGATGGAAACCTGTCATATCACTGTAATTTCCAGAATTTACCTTTTATGCACTTGAGAACCCCAGGACAGCACTGCCAATCTCTGGCCTCTGGACGTGTCCTTTTCCTCCGGTTACCCAAACCCCACAGAAGTGGCTTCACAACCGCTGTGGGTTCCCTGGAACGCTCCAGCATGAGCCAAACAAGTAGGCGGCTAAGAGCTCTCTGCTCCCAGCTGTCCCCTCCTGGGTTCCAAATTCTTTCAGAAATGACACACGGTCCCTCCTTTGCCACGTGACAGACCATGCTCCTGGATACGGAGGGACTGTGTCCAGAGATGACTCAATGGGAGCTTTACCAGGAAGCTTCACTGCACCTTTTGCCCTGATCCCTGTCCCTGTCAGTCCAGCAGAACACACACATGCACACACACACACACACACACACACACACACATGTAGATGCACACCCACGAGGCCAGCAGGCACCTCATCAGAGAACCCAGGGTTCCTCCCAAGCAGACACCCACCAATGGAAGCCTCAGACATCTCCATTTGCTAAGTTTGAAATCAGAGCCCCCTCAACAGGGCTCTGTGTGGAGTGGGGTGGCTTTCAAAATATTTATTAATAACAATGACAGGGAACACAAAAACTGCCACCTGGGTCCCAGTTCCCTTCCTCTAACTTAGCTGAAATGACTTCACTGGTTTGTTTCTCATCCACTAAGCCCTCACTGCGTGCCCACAGAGGTCCTTGGGTGGGGGAGGAGGGAAGTGATGAACAAGATCCTTCTGGTTCAGGGAGGGAAAAGCATGAGTTACGAGGGGAAAGGAAAAAGAGGGACACTACAGACAAGACCCCAGACCCTGCAAGCATCAGCTCCTACAGTGGATTCCTCACAACCTAAGGCTATGAGAAAGAACACAGACAAAAAATTCCCATCTATGTGGCACATAATATTTTTGAATAATACACTGGATTCATCAAAAGGGATACACACTCTTCCTGCTGAGATGCATCAACCACCAACCATTGCTCAAAGCACTCCATACTATGTCAGGCTGCAAGGGGTGAAGTTCTCAGGGAGGAAGTGAAAACAGCCAGCCACTACCAGCCTGCACTGTGGGGAAAGGGACTCAGGCTGGCTGATCCCAACTGCATGTGCCACGTAATTTCCCGCTGGGAGAGCACGGGTCAGCCAGGTGCACACTACGACGAGCTCACTAAGGCCCGGGCAGGGCTGGGGGTGAAGGTCCCATCCTTGCCCTTAATCAGGAGACTCTCTGAAACTCAGCTTTTGGGGGTGTTTTGTCAGTTTTCTAGAAATTCAGAAGGGTCATAGGTAGACTTTTCCTCTGAATCCTCTCCAGAATTTGGTACTTCTCAAAAAGAAGGAGCTGGGGAAATCCCCAGTGGTGAGCCATCCGCTCTGAACAGCTCCTGAGTAATTAAACCCACGTGCTATCCCAAGGCAGGGGGGTGAGGGTGGCGGTCAGCAGTACAACACTTCTGGAGCAGTGAACAATCTGGACCATGTCTGTGACATTCTCCTTATCTGTAAAATGCAGCTCCTCCTCCTTGCCTTGTGGCACTGTGGGTAAGATGAAAGGAGGGGACGCTGCGAGGAGCTGCCTAATCACCGCAGGGTGATACACAAGTGTTAGCACAGACCCCCACCCCTGTGCTGATGAACACCACACTCCCCCACTGACTGCGCCTCCAAGGACTGGATGGTTACAGCACTGCTCTACAAAGCACTTACTTCTTGGCTTGTTATTCTTCTTCATAATCTCTTCCCTACCATCACTAGGCCAAAGAGCCAACGAGAAGCTCTGAGAGAAGAGCAGCCCCCCATACACTTTTGTACCTGTCCCAAGGGTGCTGAAGACCCACCTTGTTCACCCATGGGGGTGGGGGATAGGTCCACCTTTCCCAGGAACTCTGTATCCCCGGGCTGTCACGCCCTTGTTCACCTCCCTAGGAGCAACCTGCTCCCTCTTGGAAACAAATTACAATCAGTTTTCCATTCTCTGTGGGAATGGGGAGGACACTAGCCTAGAACATTCCTCAGCTGCAGGCCTTCCAGTCCTTACCGCAAAACACCTTCTATGGCATTGGCGTATCTCCCTTCCTGATCCCCTGCGGCTGCTTTGGTCCATGAAACTTTCAGGTTGGAGCAGCAGGAAGGCATTCTAGATGCCGGGGGATCTGAGGCTCTGGCCCTGGCCTTACCACGCCTTCTCCGCTGCTGGGGAAGACACAGGTCCTGCTGGGGGCCTCAATTTCCCCACCTAGATTAGGGGTGATTACTGTTCGAGCTGGGATCTAAGGGCCCTTCCAGTCCTAATTCCTCCAATTTTGGGAAATTTGTTTTCATTTCTTGATTCGTGCTAACTTGGCGGAAGTTGCTCAGGTCCCCCAAGTTGAGGCGAGGAGCCCCGAGACCCAGTCAGGACATTGGCGCTGTTCCGAAAGTGATGCAGGGTGGGCTGTGTGAGCCGTGAGGGCGGGAACCTCGCCTGGCACCAGGGCGTCCGCACAGAAGGGACATCCAACAGGCAAGTGCTCACTGGACTCGGGTCCCAGAGCAGTGGCCACCTATGCTCAGGAAGGAAAGGACGTGGCGGGAGGAGCAAGGTTCCACTCACATGGGGCGTGGAACATGACGAGGACAGAGGAGTGTTCCTTCACAAACTGGTCAAAGTCTTCGTCGGTGAGGTGATAAACGGAGCCGCCCTCATCTGCCCAGGGAGTCTCGGGGACCTGGGGCTGTGGCGGCTGCGGACTGGAAGACCAAAAACAGGCAGAGCTCAGAGCAAGCCCGGGGCCTGGGCAGCCCTTCCGAAATCCAGCCCCCTGGCCTTGCCCCCATGGCTCACGTGGCCTGCTGCCGGGCTCACCAGAAACCCCTTGGTGGAGGAGCAGGGGGTGAGCAATCTGGCCACTTCGCCGTCCCCACAGAGCCCCAAGGGTGCTTAGCTGAATGTCTTCTTACAAACAGTGGCTTTTAGCTAGAGCTCCCAAGGCAGCTCCAGAAATGCCCCTTCCTTCCAGGAATCTGGGGGTTTGACAGCATCTCAAGCTCTTTCAAACTTCCAGCAAACCGGCAAGAATAAATAGCAACAGCAAATAGTGACCTTTGGCAAAGCTCACTGTTGCGTCTGGTAGCTCCCCACGGGCAAAGGCAGAGAGTGGGGGAGAGGAAAGAATGGGTTGGGAGGGCAGGGGTACATGCAGTGGTAAGAGGGAAAGAGGCCGAGTGTCTGAGAAAGACCAAATGTGGGGGCAAGAGGAGAAGCGACCCGGGCTGGGGATGGAGGGGGCTGTCACATGGGTGTTGCAACCCGTTCACTCATCGGTGTGGGGGGAGGGTCATGCGGAGGAATAGCGGGGGCAAGGGGAAGCAGGTCGGGGAGGCCCCCTAACCTTGACAGCATCCACAGTGTCACTGATCCCTTCTAGAGACCAAGAACAAAGCTATGCAGCTCTCCCAGGGCCAGAGAGTAGGAGCGGGAGGAGCTGGCCTTGGAGGTCACATGCCCACTCCACACTGCCGGCTGAAAACCTCGGGAAGCTGCTGCCTAGGCTCCTGGAAGGCTGCTTCCACCTGGGAGGGTGGCATGCCGCTAACTGCATCACCAGCCGCTCCAGGGAGAGGCTCGCAGGGGCCCTCTACTGCCCCAGAGTGGAGGACAAGGCTGCCAGGGACACGATCTACAACCGCTTTGCAGCACAGGCACCTTTGCCAGAGCCCCTTAATTGCGGCTCTGAAAAAGCCCCTTAGGATGACAAATGTGAAAAGACAACCATTGTTTCCTGCCTTTGAGAGCCTACAGCAGAAAAACGTGTACAGTGCCGGCAGCCAGGGCTGGAAATCATGAGTGAGAATAGGGCCAGCACAACGGGATCTGCTGCCCCCACCCCCTGGAGAGCCCGGGTTCAATGTCACCTTCAGCAGCCCTCCCTGCTGGTGGCCTCAGCAGGGCCCCCTGGGTCCAGGCAGAGGGATGCAGCGGGAAGGGGGCAAACCATTTTCAGCCCGTGTACAGTCGATGTCAGAAGACGCTGGTGGAAAAATCATGCTCTGGGCTGAGTCCCTAGCAGACAAGGTCCCACACCAGCACCAGGAGACCAGGCTCCCATACTTGGGCTCCAACACCACCGATTCCACTTCAGGGAATTTATGGTGCCAGCACGAAGGCACACGTGCAACACTGTGTGTGTGTGAAGCACTCACTACACATGGTGAGCCATGCCAAAGACCAGAAACCACCTAGAGCTCTCTGGTAGGGAATGGTTACATAAACTGCAGTCCAGCCGCACAAGGGGGGCTGAGCACAGTAAAGGAAGAACAAAGAAAGCTCTCGAGGGACTGGGACACACAAAACAGGCCATGATGTACTAATTTTCGCATAAAGGAGGGAGAGATAAAAATACTAATCCACATGTGCTTGCATCTGCATAAAGAAACTAATCGAAGTTGCTGCCTCTAGGGGGGAGGAGGTAGAACAGGATGAAGGAAACCGGTGGAAGCGAGACTTTTCAATGTATAATTTTCAAGTATCTTTTAAAAAAGTGAATGGAATCTATTCAGGAATTAAAATAACCTTTAAACATCCTATGAGAGCACAGAATGGATAAGACACAGCTTAGTTGTGGTACAAGCATTTGAAAGTGTCTGAGAAACTTCTAGTTAAACACAGAGACCACACCTAAAAACACTAAAATAACAGAACAGGACAAAAACCCAAGCACCTACAGGAGAAAAAGGAACAGGAAAGAAGACAACGAAGAGAAGAAAAGAAGTCAGTGCAATTTTAGAAGCTAGGAAAGCGACCCAGCAAAACAGAAGGCAGAGATCTGAGGTGTGGGTGTGGACAGGGGCCGAGGGCCCGACAACCACACCAGAGCAAAGGCAAAGACTCTGAAGGACCCCGGGCACCACCCCTGGAAGCAGGGCCGTGACAGAGGTTGGAAACGAGGGCCCTCAGATCCCGGCCCTCAAGCTCCCAGCCAGGTGAACACCCCTCTCCCACCCAGCAGACTATTGTTTAACTTTCTAGAGAAGACTGCAAAGCTGGGCATAGTGGTAAGAGGGCTCACTGCAAAGACGAGGATTGAGTAGAAGTCTGAAGCCAAACACTACTCCTTGCCTTTTACTAATGCCTTTTACCAAGTCTCCTTGAAAACCGGGGCGCCCTCTGACCACTCCTCACCTAACGTGCAGCACACACCCAGTAAACGCTTTCCTAATAAATGATGGAATGAGAGAAGAACAGCTGAGGAACTAGAGGCATTTAACCTGGAGAAGAGACGTAGGCAACACAACAGCTACCTTCAAATATTTCAGACTGCATCAGAGAGAGAAAGTAACTTTTTTGTGGCTCTGAAGAAGAGAAGTAATGCCAACAAGCAGGAGTCCAGAGAAGGAAACATCAGTCACCGGAAGTATTTATTTTCTATCTGCACTGCAACAGATCTGAGGGACGCTGGGAGTCAGAGGAGCGGGGTTTGAGCCCCATTTCCTCCATTCACCAGCTCTGGGGCTCAGGCAACAACTTAACTCCAAACACCTACGAGACAGTGTCTCTGGAGGCCTCTCTTTCCCTCTCAGCTACATCTACACAGACAATGCTCCGGAGTAAGATACTTTATAAACGTATAAAGTCCCACCTGAATGTTCCTAGAGATCACTTATATGAAATCCAGAAACCGTTCCAACAGGAGTGGGTGACCCCAACAGGAGCCAAGGCCTTGTTCTGTGCAGTGTCTGAGTGGGACTGAGGTAACTATCTGTTCTGAGGTAATGGCAAACATGACACGGCAAACTGCTAGGGGTAGAGTCACTGGTGTTTCTACTCCTTTCCAATCCTGCGACTCTGATTTCTTGGGCTCTCTAGACTGGAAAGTCCACACCAATCAGACCCTAATCTGAGGCCGGTGCCCATGCTGACTGCCCTCAGTACAACTGTGGCTGAGATAAAGATACACAGGCAGAAACAATGGCCCAGTCAAAATAGACCACCGTGCAAGCCCCCGCGAGGTGCCGAACCCAACTCAGCTGCATGAAGCCTGCAGAGAGAATGAGAAACGTAGCCACTGGGAGCACAAGGGGGCACACCTGCCATGGTCAGCGCACCTACCCCAGAGTCCCTGCCCACTCAGACCTCAAAGTCTCTACCTGGCCTCACCCAGTGCCCAGTGGCCAGCCACCCATGGAGGATGGGGGGCAGGGGCGGGGCGGGGGGGGCGGCGAGATCTGGGTTCTTCTCTCCTGGGCTTCTGAAGGTCATCCAGACAGTCAGCAAGGCCGGATCTTTGCTCATTCTTCCACACCTGGCCACACATAAGCCCTGAGCAGTCAACGGGAAGGCCCTGGGAAGAGGTGCCAGAAAGCAGGAAAGACGGGAACACTGCCAACCACCAGGATGTGGGACGAAACTGGTAGAGACTTAAAACACCTGTCACAGGGAAAAGCCATACCCATATACACGTAGGGGGAAAACTGGAAGGACATTCACCAAAATATCACAACACATTATCTTTGGGTGGGGTACAGAGAAGGGTTTTTCCTTTTGTTTAAATATATTTTTAGGGGCACCTGGGTGTCTCAGTTGGTTAAGCATCTGCCTTCGGCTCAGGTCATGATCCCAGAGTCCTGGGATTGAGCCCCACATGGGGCTCCCTGCTCAGCGGGAAGCCTGCTTCTCCCTCTCCCTGTGCCTGCTGCTCCTCCTGCTTGAGCGCTGTCAAATAAAATCTTTAATAAATATATATATATTTAAGTTTCTCTATTATAACATCTCACTTGAAGAGCCTTGAAAGCAAAAAATACTTTCTAAAAAAATTAAGCCAGCTGGCAGCACAGTGACAGCACTAGTTCTTGCTGGGGTGTGAGACGAGGGGTTCACCGAGGTCCTTCAGGAGGTGGTCTCACCACCCTTGCTGGGCTGGGGGTGGGCTACAGTTATGCCTTCAGAGGAGCTGTCCCCAGGACTGCCCCTGACACAGTGATCTCCAGTGGTCAGACAGCTGGAGAGGGCTGCCCAGGAAGACCCAGATGCTGTGTGTCCCCCCGCCCCGGAGTCACCCCACCAACCTTCCCAGCCTACAGACCAGGACTGAACCAGGAACTGCCAACAAAGTTTCCTCCCCACATAGGGTGAGGATAAAAAAAGAGGTCAGAAGTTGGGGAGGGGGGGGTGAGGGTGCCAGTCCGGGGCTGCCTCCAGGTCTCTTTCCAGAGCAGAGTCTGATGGAGGAGCTGGGGTGGCAGTGGGCAGAGGAGGGGGTGGGGGACAGAGTGCCAGGCTCCACTGTGGAGATAATCGCCTATCTCAGAAACTCCACTGACAGGCTCCCCTTGTGTAGGGTTAACAATTCTCAACACTTTAAAAACAAAAACTAAAAGAAAACAAACAAACAAACAAACAAACAAGGGCACCTGGGTGGCTCAGTGGGTTAAGTCTCTGCCTTCAGCTCAGGTCATGATCTCAGGGTCCTGGGATCCAGGCCCACATCAGGCTCTCTGCTCAGCAGGGAGCCTGCTTCCTCCTCTCTCTGCCTGCCTCTCTGCCTACTTGTGATCTCTCTCTCTCTGCCAAATAAATAAATAAAATCTTAAAACAAAATAAACCAAAACAAAAACGTTTCCTTCCCAAAGGATAGGAGTGTATTTTGAAACCAGAAAAGGTTAGAGAAGGGGGAGGGAGGCAGACAGACTTTATGCTCTGGTGACAAATGAGATTGCTATTTGCTGAAACCTCCCGAAGCAGAGTAAGATGTGTCTGGCTGGAGGAGAGGACATGCTTATTATCAAATGAAAAAGGGAAACAGGAGAGCAAAGGCCCAGGTTAAAACAATGAATATGTGAGAATGGGGGGCTCCCTTCCCCGGCAAAGGTGGAAAATGAGGGAATCGATGGGGACAGAGATACGAAAATGCTTCCGAGAAACAAAAGATGCTGTGCACAGTGTTACCGTTGTGTATCTCCCAGGGACCCACAGGATGGAAGACTGAGAGTTTCAACCTTTAGAATCTGACATCTTCTTTGTTTGAGGTGGGGGTAGGGGCAAAATTCATCCTCCTTCCCATTCTGAAAATACACATTTTCAACCTCCATATCTTTGGATAACTAATTCTTTAACCTTGTGCCCCTCAGGTAGCGATGTCAGTGAAGAGCCACCGTGCCGGCAGCTGGGGAAGGGGATGGGGGCTCTGACCAGAACTCCTGGGAGCTGCTGCCCACGGTCAGCCGGGTACTGCAACCTGCTGACTACAGAAGCCGGCACAAGCTCCTCATCACCGTGCCCTGCTACTTCATACATTAAGTAAGGCTGAGAATAAGGTCTTCCTTACCGGGCTGTTCTGAGGGTTACATGAGAATCCACATCCGATCTTTAGAATAGGGTCAGCCACGAAGTGGAGCCCTCAAAACGTTAGCTGGTATTATTCCAAGAATTATGCACAAATAGCCACACACTGGCAGGGACTGCTAAGTGCCAAACGGATGACAGGCAGAGCTCCAAGCAGGCAGGTTAAGTGCTTGGGACGGCCCGAGGAGGCTTGCCAGGAGAGGCGGCCCCTCCCCAGCTCTCATGCTGGGGGAGACAGACTCCCCATCCAACACACCAGTCAAGGTCATGTCAGTCACACGCCTAGCACGGTGGGGGTCCAGGTAAGGGATACTCCACATACAAGGATCTAGTCACATTACAAATAAGGACCCCAAGGCTGCCACGGAGCAGTGTCTGTGGGGAGTGCACATGGATGGCAAAGCACTCTGCAAACCTAAGGTATCAGAGTATTTCTTCAGAGCTCACAGCACCTAATACAGTCTTGTATTTGAAGTAAGTGCTCAATTGACAATGTAATTTTCAGAAAGACCTGCAGGGGAGCTTTACCCCTGTCCATCAGATAGACAGGAAGGGGAGAAAGAACTATTTGAAATGCAGTCACCATGGCCAGAGTCACACCAAATCCTCCCAATTCCCAAACCCTAGCCCCACAAAGACCATTCCTCACCTAGAAGTAACCTAGCAACCACCATCTGGGCAGCACCGTGGGACCTCTCCCTTCCCCGGTTCTCTTTCCCAACCCCAGCCACAGCCCCGAGACCAGGGGCCACCCCGAGGTCTAACTGAGCCCCTCCCTCTAGGCACACTCCCCTTGGCAACCGTCCCACTTACTTCTTCAGCCACTCCACAATGTCCTCAGCTGTGGACCCGTAGTTGTCATACTGGAACAGAAACCGTCCTTTCCTGTGAAATGTGGACAGACAACGTGGGCTCAGCCAGGGACGCAAACGCCATTGGGGATGGGGTAAGCATCGGAAGGGAAGCAGGGGACTTACTCGAAATAGCAGATGGTGGGGTAACCTCGCACGTTATACTCCTCCTTGATGTTTTCAAATTCCGAGGGGTAGACGTTCATCCCAGCCAGCACCTCGGAGCAGAGGAAGGACAGGCTTACCCACACTCTGCCCCGCAGACACCCCGACCTTGTCCACACACAGCCCATCCATCGATCCCAACAGGAAAAGACGAAGGGGACAGAGCCTCACAGACTGACATGCAGCCCCGGGCAGTGGAGGGCAAGGCAAGCTGACACAGAGCTCTGGGAGATGCAGGGTCTGGGCCAGGCGCTGCCCTCTGTAGCAGGGTTCCTTTTACTTGCCCTGCAGGGGGAGTCATCCCAGAGCAAAAACAAACTTCTGAGAGCTGAGGTCGCCTGACCTTGCTACCAAGTTCAAACGGTTCCCGGAGTAGGGCTACTGCCACCCAAGTGCGTGTTCCCCTCTTGCCCTGCCCATGTCAGCTCAGACTGAATGTCTCTCCTAGGCCACAGAGTCACCACTCAGCCACTCCACAACGTCTTCGTGGCCTGCCCTCCGTCTGTCCACCTTGGCTTTGTGTGCAACGTCCTCAGAGCTCACGGTTCCTGTGTGGCCAAGGAGAGACTGTGGCAATCCACTTGCCCGACTCTCCTCTCCCCAGACTGTTAGATCTCTCGCCTCTCTCCTCCTGTGTGTAACCACCACCAACACCCTGACTGGACCGTCTCTGAAGTCTGACCTTGTTCTGATTGTAGGGGTCCCCATATCCAACACCCCCAAACGGGAAAGAAGAATTTTAGTAGCTAGGTTACTGAATACTAAGAACAACCCAGAGTCCCCGGAGAGAAAGAAGACAGAGTGGCCAGACATGGGAAGACTGCTCTACAAAGCAGGGCAGCATGGAGGGGAGGGGAGGGCAAGTTCAGAAAGCCAGGAGCAGCACAGAAGCAGAGAGAAGAAACTTGGGAAGCTGACTATGCAACATATCAGAGACACAGGAAGAGAAAAAGGAGAACAGTGGTCTCAGTGGACAATGAACTTGATTCAGAAGACTGTGTCCTCTTAGAAATCAAGTGACCTCGGGCAAATCAGTCACCCTCCCTGAGGGAGACATGGGTGATGAAAATAATCATAGGGCTCTCAGGAGGACTGAATGAGATGACCCACATCAGGGGATTCAGCACCAAACTGGCGCTCAATAATTGTCAAGTTCTTGATTTCCCACCAAATTCTCCTGGTGATGGAAGTCACCTGGATCTCGGTGAGCGCCCTCCCTAGAGGCACCTAAGCACGGCTTTGGAACTGTTTTGGGTATCTAGCGCAATGCCTGGCACACAGTAAGCACACAGTAAATGCTTACTGAATCACCGATTTTGCCCCCAGCTCATCTGTGGGATGCTGCAAGGAACACGGGAAGAATAAGCCTGAAATAGAACTTACTAGAAGCCCCTCCAAAGGCCATTCTGCTCATTTCCCCAGGCTGATTCAGCAGCCTGTTCCAGTAATAATCGTCTACTTTAAAGTTTTTTTTTTATTCGAATTGATCTCCCTAGTGCCAGCGCACATCCACCACGAGATTAATCTTCCACGGCCTCCTCTTTTGTGACGTCACTTCCCTGAACAAGACCTTTCGATCCCATGGAATACGGGCTAGCACCTAACTCCACACTCAAGGACCCTATGGTCCCTATCTCAATTTTGAGTTCTTCTTTCTCACAAAACCCTTAATTATGTACCTGCGAGGGTCTAGGCTTTTTTATTCTCCCAGGAATGGGACAGTTGAAGACGGCTGCACAGGGAGGAAATTGGACTGCTTGCTGTCTAAGGCACCTTGCAGACGGGTAGGGGCTAGGATGCTAGGGCACACGCGTCAGGATGCTGCATTTGGGTCCTAACTCCCCACTCAGTAGACGCATCTCCTTGAATAAGCCGGTTGCCTGTGTGCCTTAGTTTCCTCATCAGTCGCCACCTTCTGCTGTGACTGCTATGAGATACTACAGGTAAAGGATCTAGAACAATCCAAGTAAAATACCTACAACGCTCAAAATATGTTAGTTGTTAATGTCCACAGTAGCTGAACTATGGAGAGAGCCCAGATGTCCACTGATAGATGAATGGATAAAGTAGACATGGTACACACACACACACACACACACACGCACGCACGCACGATGGAATATGAGCCATCAAAAAAACGAAATCTTGCCATTTGCAATGACACGGGTATAATGCTAGGCAATGAAGTCAGTCAATCAGAGAAAGACAATTATCATATGATCTCATTAATATGTGGAATTTAAGAAACAAAACAGGATCATAGGGGAAGGGAGGGAAAAATAAAACAAGGCAAAATCAGAGAGGGAGACAAATCATAAGAGACTCCTAATCACAGGAAACAAATGGAGGGTTGCTGGAGGGGAGGTGAAGGGGGACAGGTAACTGGGTGACGGGCATTAGGGGGGACATGTAATGACCACAGGGTGTTATATAAGACTGATGACCACTGACCTCTATCTCTGAAACTCATAATACGCTATGCTAATTACTTGAATTAAAATTTAAAAAAAATCAATAAAAAAAAGTTACATGTTTTCATTAATACTACTGAGAAGCTCTGCAATTCTGCCCAAATTTCCAGAACACATGCTGTGTTCCCTTGGCCCTTTGTGTCTTCTAGTCCCTTTGCTTAGGAGGCCCACTCCCCATCTCTCAATTTCTAGTGAACATCTCTTCATCCTTTAAGGCAAATCAAATCCCACCTTCCTGTGCAGCCTTTCCAAACTACCTTTGCTTGTAAGGGACTTTTCATTCTGAGGTATTTTTGTTTTTGTTTTTGTTTTTGTTTTGTTTTTAGCACTCTTATGCTTCTTGGAGGCATTTATTAACTAGAAAAATACTTATTTTAATGATTTGATCTATTTATTTGACAGAGAGGGAGAGAGAACACACAAAGCAGGGGGAAGGGCAGAGGGAGAAGCAGACTCCCCACTGAGCAAGGAGCCTGATTCGGGGCTCGATCCCAGGACCCCGAGATCATGACCTAAGCTGAAGTCAGATGCTTAACCAATTGAGCCACCCAGGTGCCCCGAGACAAATATTTTTTGAACAACTACGTACAAACACTTTCTGGAGTCTGTAAAGCCAAATGAGGCAAAAACTGGTCTCGGCCTGAACGTTAAGGCCGCAAGGCCTGACCTGGAACTGCATGTGCGGGCGCCGCCTGGCGGTACGACGTGCTCTCCCTTACCATCGGGCCGGAACAAGACGGAAGCTTCACAGAGCTGGTGCTCAAGGGAGGGTAAGATCTCCAGAGACATGCCAGTGAGGCAAAACAAGCCGCAGCCCAAGAAGCAGGGAGCATGCTCGTTTAACAGGGCTGTAAGACGCAGGAGGGGACGAAGAGAAGGCTGCTGGGTTCATGAAGCTCACTCTGGAAAAGGCTTAACTGCCTAGAGACCAAGACTTTATTCAGAGAGTGCGGGAGGGTTTTCTAGCTCCATCTTTTTTAAAGATTTTATTTATTTTGAGAGAGACAGAGCACAAGTGGGGGGAGGGGCAGAGGGAGAGGCAGCAATGGACTCCCTGCTGAGCGGGGCTGGATCTCAGGAGCCTGGGATCATGACCTGAGCCAAAACCAAGAGTTGGATGCTCAACTGACTAAGCTGCCTAGGCACCCACCCACGCAGGTCAGGCTGTAAGGGGCAAGTCCTGGGTCAGGGAGAGAAGTCAGCAGTCTCTAGCAATTAGCCTGTGTGGGATAACCAGGTCCTGACCCAGGATGGCAGGCAGAGAGAGAACAGAGGACGTGAGAGAACGGAGGACGTGAGGGAGGGAGATGTATGACAAGGTCCTGGCAAAAAGGCATTTGGCAAGGAGGCTGGGGTACTTGGGGAGGCTCATGAAAGCAGGATGGCAGTCTGCTGGGTGGAAAGATACTGATTTTTACTTTAGACATCCCGCATTTGGGACTGAAGAAAAATGCAGACCAAGATGTCAAGCAGGGAGTCTGATACATGGTCCTGGAACTTAGGGACTCAGGCTCCACAGAGCTACATTTTGTTGAAACTATGGACTTAGATAAAATCACTGAGGAAGAGGCCATCACAATAAGGAAAACACAGTGCCAAGCCCTTGCTCCACTGAGCTGAAAAGGGGAAGCTCAGCAGGACCCTCATTTAGTGAGCGGGAGGAAGAGTAGGCACAGGGCAGTGGAGGAGGTCAGTCACATGCATCTGTGAAGCATCTGTAGGTTACAGAGCTGTTCCCACACGGCAGCTATTTGCTCTTCACAACTTAGGGAGGCAGACAGGGTTGGCATCATCGTCCCCATTTTACAGATGGCAAAATAGAGACTCCAATGTTATTTGCCCAAGATCTCCTAGCTGGTTAGTAGGAGCCAGCACCAGAGTCTGATCTGCGCAAGTCTGTTACGGAGACCGACCCGTCATGGTGTTCATACCTAGACAGCCCTCATGGCCAAGGTCAACAAAAGACTCAGCGTGGACCTCAGTCACTAGCAGAGTTGGGAAGACAAGGCAGACGGGAACAGGCTCTGAAGGCTACCCTGAGACAGGAAGCAGCAAAGGCTGCTGACAAGAATGTCAATTAGCAGCAGTACACAGGACAGACACCGATGAGTCACCAGACTTAGTTAATGACAGCAAAAGAGAGGCAGATCTGAAGACAACACCAAGGGGAGCCTGGGTGGCTCAGTTGGTTAAGCGACTGCCTTCGGCTCAGGTCATGATCCCCGAGACCCGGGATCGAGCCCCACATCGGGCTCCCTGCTCGGCGGGAAGCCTGCTTCTCCCTCTCTCATTCCCCCTGCTTGTGTTCCCTCTCTGGCTGTGTTTCTCCCTGTCAAATAAATAAATAAATAAATAAATAAATAAATAAATAAATAGATAAATAAATAAATAAAATCTTTAAAAAATAAAATAAAATAAAAAATAAAGACATCACCAAGTTCGATATCTCCTAAGAAGTCTGCACAGGAGGAAGGTTTCTGACCCTTGCCATAGACACAGCCAGCCAAAAAGGGCTCACAGATGACAGGGACGAGGAGGAGACTAGAGGGCTAGTCTAGTTGGGTTTGGCAGTGGTGAGGGGGCAAGCATTTGATTTCTGGGGACTAGGAGCCCATCTCTGTCCTGTGGGTGAGGACAGAAAGGAATCACAGTTCTGGTCGTCTGCTTTCTGGGGAGCTGTGGCTGTACCATGAACCCCCGCCTCCAGAGGCCTCCTGCGGCAGGCCGAGTGTGCGTGCAGGTGGGAAAGGCTGAGAACGTTCTAAAGGTGCTCTCCTAAGAAACAGAACAAAATGTACCCTAAGCAAGAAAACGCAGAAGGAAATGAATGAGTTCACACAACACAGATGCCTTAGGCCAAGGTAACTAACACCTGGCCAAAGCTGGGCTTGACCAGCCAGGCTCACCAGGCACCCAGACAATCCCAATGAATTTTCTGTTACCTTGTCTAGGGAACTGGAAGAGTCACTTTTTATGTTTCTTGACTTGGGCGCAGGGAGAAGAAGCAGGCACTGCTTGTTTGGGGGTTTTGTTTTGGGTTTTTTGGAAGCAGGTACCCTTAAAACAATCTTCAGGGCTAATCTTGAGAAAGGGCCTTGTAGGAGCCCAAGGCTAAGGGGAAAGCCCTCATCTCACAAACATCCGTCCCACTTTGCCTCTGTCCTTAATAACTGATGCTCTGAAGTCCTTTAAAAAGGAGGAACATCAGGGCACTTGGGTGGCTCAGTCGGTTAAGCATCCGACTCTTGGTTTTGGATCAAGTCATGAACTCAGGGTCATGGGATCAAGTGCGGGGTCTGCTTGAGATTCTCTCTCCCTATGCCCCTCCCCCCACACTCTCTTTCTCCAACAAGTATATAGAATCTTAAAAAAGAAAAACATTTTTTTATGTAAACGGAGAGCTTAAAATACAACATCCCCAGGAGTGATAAGCCACACATTCATGCGTTTATCAGCACATCTAGGGTACCACTATGAGCTTGGACCTGTGCTTGTGCTGAAGAACAAGACATGACCCAAACGGAGCCCTAGTGCTCAAGAAGCTCGACAAGGTGACCTGGAAAAAAAGGAAAACCTGGCCATACATGGCAGGGACAAGCTCTGTGGGAGCACCGGAGGGACTAAGAAGAATGCTGAGTTTGGTGGGGAGATGCACCGCTGGCTGAGAATCTTCCAAATGTTGCACAAGACTGGCCCCAAGACCTCAGCTGCTCTGACGGAGCTGGGGCATTTGTCACCTGCTAGAGATCTTTGACTCCCGCACCACCACAGTTAGCAAGTTGAGTCAAGGTCTTTTCTAAGGGTATTTGAGTGGGGGTAGGAAGAACACTGGGTAATTAAGTCTTTTCTCCAGGCGAAATAATCGTGAAATATGCATCTACTGAGGACCCAAAACGCAAAGTGAAACTTCCCCCCAAGTGATGTATCTGTGCCCCAAGGCCAAACATCTCTAGGCGAGTTGCTAAAAATTCATTAGTGAGAAACAAGCAGGACCTTGGTGTTGCCCCAGAATGAGGTCAAGAGAGAAAGCACCTGTCTCTGCAACCCAATCTTGCAGCTCGGCAGGTGGGGCTGTCACTGTGCCCAGGTGCTGCCATGTCAACTTTTTTAATTGACTTTGAACTAATCACCAACTTAATTTGATCCAAAAATATCATGATTCAGATTAAAGACCTCAGAACTCCCTTCATGGGACTCTGGCCAGCCCCATCATGATGACTTGCCTCCCCATAACCTTTCATAAAAAGTGTATGGATTTTTCCATGCTCCCTGGAGGAGCCAGTGGCGCTTTTTCTGTTGCCACCAATGAAAACAAAAACAAAACAAACCCCCTCTCCCTAATCTCTGTGGCTCAAGGTAAGTACAAAACAGGACAGAGACGAGGTTGGTGGGTGGGGGCCACACAGAGATGACCAGGACCATCAGGAAGGGGCCTCAGCTTGGGGCGTTCTGACTGCCCCACCTCCCCTGCCCTTCCTGGCTGCTCTTCCTTCTTGAGGCCCATTTCCTCAGGGCCTTCTCTTTTCCCATCTGTTCCTGAAAGACGGGCAACCCCGAAACAACCCTGCCTCCTGGATGCTTCCCATCCCCCCACACTCTGCACACCCTTCTTCAGAGAGCGCCTGCAAGTTCAGCTCTCCAGCTCCCGGCCTGGACTACCCCTTCCTGCTGTTGTTCCCACTGTCATCCCACCCCACAGGAGCCCGAGCCTTGGCAAGCCTGGCAGGAAGCTGCCCTGAACCCGCTTGTGCTTTGGGCCCACCACTGGTCACCACGCCCCTTTCTTTGCCCACTGGGCTACCCAGCACCAGGAGCTTCGGCCCACTTTGGTGCCCAGCCCCAATCATTTTGGAGCCCTGATGGTCTGCTGATGGCCCCTGGTCAGCCAGCAATACCACCTGCGCTTCTTGCTGGTTTCCTGGCTATCGCATCACTAGCAGCAACCCTACAGAACTGTCACCATCCACCAAGGACAGGTCTGGGTCACAGGCACAGGTTGCAGGGACAGCAGCAGGAGGGGAAGCCCGCCAATCTCCCCACCCCCGCCCTGAGCCTCTCCTCCCACAACTCCCCAGGTAGGCTGACCAGCCTGGCCAGGCCCAGGGGCCTCACTTACAAAGTGGCCTCGCAGCTGGGTGGCGGCCTTCTGGAAATGCGGCATTATCCTCTTGCACATGCTGCACCCTGGTCACGGGCGAGAGAGAAAGCAGACACTGTTAGGGAGCCAGGTTCCAGTGCCCTGCCCCCTCGCCCTCAGGCTGACCTCTGGCAGCAAACATTCACCCAGGCTGCAGAAGGGCAGGATGGCCCCAGGGCCTGGGAACACAGAACTAATGGGAAGCAGAGGCCTTGTCCTCCAAAGAGCTTCCAATCTCGATGGCATAAAATAGGACACTGCCCAGCAGTCCATCAACAAACATGGGACTGATTAAGCAAACACAACATGACCTGAGAAGGGCAAAGCAGGGAATAATTTCAGGCAGATCATGAGTTCACTGGCAATCCCGGGAACCAGAACAGCGACAGGAAAGCACAGCTAAAAGCCTCCCCTCACTGCCCAGTCTTGGGCTACGAATGAATATGAACGACATGCCATCGGGAAGAAACAGTCCAACCACTGAGAGGATGAACTTTGGGATTCCTACGCCCCTTTTCTTCCAACCACAAGGATGATTAGGCAGTGAGTGGAGCAGGGCTGGGCGCAAAAGTACCAGCTCAGGCCTCGTGGGAGGAGCGCCAGGCCAGGATCAGCATAGCTGAGTGCCTGTCTTCCCGGCACGCACCACATGGTCCTGGACGGGTCACCTCTCCTCTTGGGCGGATGGCTCCTTCTGGCAAGTGAGGACGGTGGGAGCAGACAACCTCAGGGCTGCTCCAGCTCTGACATCAGATGATTCTATGATGTCTGTGACTCAAGCCTCTGTGGGGTTCTGTGGTCGACCAAGGACGGGGCCCAGATAGCCAGGCCCCAAAGATGCACTATTACTTCCAAGTGACCTTGATTTAAAAGCTTGCCCCAGCCCGCATCAGTCGGAGCAGGCCACATTTGCGCACCGATCCCCGGGGACACGCACACGGGTTTCTTCAGACATAAGGAATTCTGACATGACAGGCCGCTCCGCTTTCTGACAGCCACTCTGCTGCAAAAAGGCTTCGAGAAGCAACCGGAAGGCTGCAGACACGAAAGCTGCCAGAACTCCATGTCAGCCTGGGTCTCATCTCAACACGACACCGTGGGGTTAGGGCCACAGCGGCCGCAGGCTGACAAGCTCTAATCTACGTTACCTCACAGTGCGGCAGACCACGGGCAGAGTGACACAGGTCAGAGAGGTGCTCTTACCACCGGGCCACACACAGACTCTGCAGAACTGGGAGCCGGTCCCAGCTACCCTGGGACCACAGAAACCTCCCCAGCGCCAAGTCCACTGGTCGGTATGTGACGCAGGTTATTCTGGGTCTGACATGGGCCCTCCCAGTGCCCACGGTCCCTCCCTGACATGCTAGAGTGAGGGACGCACACTGGATGCACGCTGGCATAGGAAGCGTGGGCTCAGGCTCATGCCATCAGTTCAGGCTCAGACTCGGGGAGACTCAGGAGAGTGGGCGCTGTTGCTGCCAGGTCGGCACGCAGCACGAGCCCACGGCGTCTGCCCTCAGGAGACACGAGGTACCTCTCTCTGGCAGCCCACACAGCACCTCCCCCACTAGTGTCACAAAGAAAGGCAAACGACATTTGTCAGGGGACACTGTTCCCACTGTGGGACTTCACAGAGGCTGGACACAGTTAGACAAGGACACCTCGGCCAGGTGCCATGCCCCATGCTGGAGGCCACACGGTAGGGACAACAGGCCACGCGGCAGGGGAAGAAGCTCGGCTCCGAGGAGTAGGAAACCAGGCCTGCACCTCTCCCTGGCCATCTGCCACCTCTGTAAGCCTGGCCACGTGGTCTGAGCCTCAGCTTCGCCGTCTGTGGAGTGGACACAGCACTTGCCCCGCACACTGAAGGACGGCGCCTGACACTCAGCAGGGGCAGCAACACGAACACAAGACCCGAGTGTGTGCCCCAGTGGGTCTGCGGCGGCGGGGGAAGTCCTCCACAGCGGACACAGGCTGTCATTCTCAGGAGGGAAAATGAGTATGGGGCGGGGGCACTTGCTTTCACTCATTCTTTACTTGGTGGCTTGGTGAGGGGTGACAGTCAGACACCCACTGGACCCCATTCACCTGTCAGGACCTTATTTTGTGGACTGTCCTCACAGGGGTGCTGTCTCGTCTCGCTCGGCCCCTCTGCCGCGGGCAGCAACGCTTACCGTTGCCGAGTCCTCCAAGCTCCCTGTGGGTGGGGCCCAGCAGTTCTGGGAGAAGTTAGTGAGGTGAAGAGGTGATGGGAAGAATAATAGGAAGCTCTGGCTAGACAGTTTCCAATTTAACTTCACCAAAAGTAGAGCTGGTGCTGTGATTCCTATCTGAATTTATCCTTCCACGGATTCAATTGAGAGGCAGGGGAAGAAAAAAGACTAATCGTCACTCTCAAATCCCCAAAGTTAGAGCAGTCTCCCTTTTATTTTCTCACTAATTCAGTCAACAACATTTGACTTGATAAGGAGAAGGTCCTGAGGACCTGAATTCCTTGTCACAAGCCAAGCCTCCCACTGCCTTTGGTTTCATTCACCCCAAACATAATCAAAGGATCAGAGTCCTAAAAGACTTCCCACTTAGGGAATTGGTGTGTTTCCAGGAATAAGCTCAATTATGAAGCCATGAAGGCTTAAGTGGACTAGTATAATAAAAGCACAAGTCTGTTTCAATAAAAACAACCACAAAAGAGTCCTGGGGTTACCTGGGACTCAGGAGGCCATCCAATCTGACCCCTCCACAAATTTGAACTTAACAACTCCAAGTTTTCTCCCTCCTTCCCCAATTACTAATTGCTCTGTGACACCAACAAGGGGGTCTAACTTCTCCTACCCCAGCTTTCCACTTTATAAAACAGTAACTGTGCTTGCCTCTCTGTCTGCTGTGGTGAGGAAGATGGACCCACCACCAGACAGCCTGGGAGAGGGGCTAGGGAGAGATGGCTCACATATTCTACTATAAACTGCTAGGGAACCACTCTTTGTAAGGCATCAGCTAGTGTCCTTATACTGAAACCCATGCGACCACACCATGATCCTGCCTTGTGACACGTACTGTATACTGACGCACATTCTGTTTTAGTCTCATTCAACAAATGCCTTGAGTTCTGAAGTGTTCTGAGACAAACCATAGGAGGCCCTGTCCTCAAGGCCGGGGTAGGCAGGACAATGCCTGAAGCAACACACAGCTGGGCAATTAATAAGATCCCTCCAAGGAGAAACAAAAAGGGTAAAACCAATCAGTTAATGAAGAGAATGACCCAGGCTTAAAGTGCAGACCATTCTGAGCAGAGCCAGCTCTACCAAGAAATGGAACGCTAGGACCTCCTTTCTATAGGCAAGCAAAGTGTCTGAGAGGAGGCTGGATTAGAGGGACACTGGGCAATCAACAGAGGCAGGGGACAGGCTATTGTCATGGTGAATAAACCACAGGCCCAAGTCAGGCACAACCACCAGAACCTCCTAGAAGGACAGGGAGGCATGATCACTCAGGTGGAAATGGGAGGAGTCTTTGCGCAAAGAACTTCTCAACAAGGGGGATTCAAGGCAAACTTTCAAGAGTAAACAGAACTGAAATGAGAAGTTACAACTCACATCACAGAAATACAAAGGATCATAAGAGACTAGTATGGATGATTGGTCACCAACAAACTGGACAATTTAGAAGTATGTAAATTCTTAGAAACATACAATCTTCTAAGATCAAATCAATAAGAAACAGAAAACCTGAAAAGACCAACTACTAGCAAAGAGACTGAATCAGTAATCAAAAGCCTGTCAAAAAACATAAGACCAGGGGCGTCTCGGTCGATCAGTTGGTTAAGTGACTGCCTTTGGCTCAGGTCATGATCCTGGAGACCCGGGTTTGAGTCCCACATCGGTCTCCCTGCTCAGCGGGAAGCCTGCTTCTCCCTCTCTCACTCCCCCTGCTTGTGTTCCCTCTCTGGCTGTGTTTCTCTCTATCAAATAAATAAAATCTTTAAAAAAAAGAAAAAAACAACAAAAAACCCCACAAAAGACCAGGACCAGAATGCTTTACTCTTCCAAACATTTAAAGATTTAATACCTATATTAGATTTAATACCTAATACCTCAAACTCTTCCAAAAAATTTAAGAGGACTTCCAAACACATTTTAGGAAGCCAAAATTACTCTGATACCAAAACCAGACAAGGACACCACAAAAAGAGAAAATTATAGGCCAATATCCTTGATGAACACAGACATAAAAATCCTTAACAAAATATTAGCAAACCAAATTCAACAATACATTAAAAAGATCATACAACACATGGGGCGCCTGGGTGGCTTAGTTGGTTAAGTGACTGCCTTCAGCTCAGGTCATGATCCCGGAGACCCGGGTCGAGTCCCACATCGGGCTCCCTGCTCGGCGGGAAGCCTGCTTCTCCCTCTTTCACTCCCCGTGCTTGTGTTCCCTTTCTGGCTGTGTTTCTCCCTGTCAAATAAATAAAATCTTTAAAAAAAAAAAAAAAAAAGATCATACAACACAATCAAGTGAGATTTATTCCAGGGATGCAAGGATAGTTCAAAATCTGCAAATCAATCAACATGATACACCACATCAACAAAATGAAGGTTAAAAATAATAAGATCATCTCAAAAGATATAGAGAAAGCACTCAGTAAAATTCAACATCTATTTATGATTAAAAAAAAAAAACCCTCAACAAAGTGGGTACAAAGATAACATATCTCAACATAATAAAGGCCATATATGACAAACCCATAGCTAACATCATACTCAATAGAAAAAAGCTAAAAGCATTTCCTCTTATATCAAGAACAAGACAAGTATGCCCACTCTTGCCACTTTTACTCAACACAGTATTAGAAGTCCTAGCCACAGCAATTAGGCAAGAAAAAGAAATGAAAGGCATCCAAATTAGAAAGGAAAAAGTAAAACTGTCACTATTTACAGATGATATGATACTATATGTAGAAAACCCTAAAAACTCCCCCCCAAAACTGTTAGAACTAATAAGTAAATTTGGTAAAGTCATAGGATACAAAGTCAATATACAGAAATCTGTGGCATTTCCATACACTAATAACAGACTATCAGAAAGAGAAATAAAGAAACAATCACATTTAAAATTGCATCAAAAAGAATAATATACCTAAGAATAAATTTAACCAAGGAAGTAAAAGACCTGTCTGTATATTGAAGACTATAAGATACTAACAAAAGAAATTGAAAATGACACAAATAAATGAGAAGATATTCCACACTCATGGATTGGAAGAATTAATATTGTTAAAATGTCCATAGTACCCAAAGTAAACTTTAGATTCAATACAATCCTTATCAGAATTCCAACGGCATATTTCACAGAACTAGAACAAATAATTCTCAAATTTGTATGAGCCACAAAAGATCCCAAATAGTCAAAACAGAAGAAAGAACAAGAAAGCTGGAGGTATATTCTCCCTGATTTCAAACTATACTACAAAGCCATAATAATCAAAATATGGTACTGGGATTAAAAACAGATACACAGACCAAAGGAAAAGAATTGAGAGTTCAGAGGAAAAAACACACATAGATAATTAATTCATAATGAAGGAGCCAAGATCATACAAGAGAGAAAGAAGAGGCCCTCTAACAAATGGTGTTGAGAAAACTGGTCAGCCTCATGCAAAAGAATGAAATTACTAGACCACTATCTTACACCATCCACAAAAATTAACTCAAAGTGGATTAGAGACTTGAATGTAAGATATGAAACCACAAAATTCTTAGAAGAAAATGTAGCCAGGGCACCCGGGTGGCTCAGTGGGTTAAAGCCTCTGCTTTCGGCTCAGGGTCTGGGATTGAGGTCCCCATCGGGTTCTCTGCTCAGCGGGGAGCCTGCTTCCTCCTCTCTCTCTGCCTTCCTCTCTGCCTACTTGTGATCTCCCTGTCAAATAAATTTTAAAAAAAATCTTAAAAAAAGAAGAAGAAGAAGAAGAAGAAAATGTAGGCAGTAAACTCCTTGACATGAATCTTAGCTATGTGTTTGTGGCGCAGACTCCAAAGGCAAGAAAAAGAAAAGCAAAAACAGACAAAGGGGAAACTAAAAAGCTTCTGTACACCGAAGGAAACCATCATCAAAATGAAAAGGCAACCTAGTGAATGGAAGAAGATATTTGCAAATCATATATCTGATAAACGGTTAATACCTAAAATACATAAAGAATTCATACAAGTCAGCAGCAACAACAACCAAAACCAAACCACCTGATAAAAAAAATGGACAGAGGATCTGCACAGACATTTCTCCAAAGACGACACACAGATGGCCAACAGACATAGAAGATGCTCAAACAGCACTCATCATCAGGGAAATGCAAATCAAAACCATGACATCACACCTGTCCAAAAGGCTTTTATCAAAACGGTGAGAAATAACAAGTGTTGGCAAAGATGTGGAGAAAAAGGAAGCCCTGTATACTGCTGGTGGAAATGTAAATTGGTACCGCCACTATGAAAAACAGTACGGTGAACCCTCCAAAAATTAAGACTAGAACTACCGAATGATCCAGGGGTTTCCCTGCTGGGTGCTTACCCAAAGAATACAGAAACATTAATTTGAAAAGATATCTGCACCCTCAGGTTTACTGCAGCATTATTTACAATAGCCGAGATATGGAAACAACCTACATGTCCATCAATGGATGAATGGATAGAGAAATTTGGAATATATATACAAAACAGAATACTACTCAGCAATAAAGAAGAATGAACTTTTGACCCCTGCAACAACATGGATAGACCCTGAGGGCATTATGCTAAGTGAAATAAGTCAGAAGGAGAAAGGAAAAAAACGTAACTTTACTTCCATGTGGAATCAAAAAAACAAAACAAAAGTAGCGGTGCCTGGGTGGCTCAGTCAGTTATGCGTCTGCCTTCAGCTCAGGTCATGATCCCAGGGTCCTGGGATAGAACCCGGCATCGGACTGTCTGCTCACCGGATAGCCTGGTTCTCCCTCTACCCCTGCCTGCCACTCTGCATACTTGTGCTCTCTCTCTATCTCTGTGTCAGATAATTAAATAAAAATCTTTAAAAAAAAAAAAAGTAAACTCCTAGATACAGAGAATAGTTCAGTGGTTACCAGAGGGGAAAGAGGCTTGGGCACTGGGGAAGGGGGTCCACTGCGGGGTGATGGATGGTGACTAGCCTTTTGGGGGTGATCACTTTGCTGTGTATGCAGAGGTCAAATTACATACATCTGAAACTTACATAATAAAAAAAAAAGGAAAAAGAAAATATGTCATACGCCATATGTCTTCCAGGCAGCAATCCAGTCTAGACGGCGTGATATATAATTGGTTTGTGCACCTACACTGTGTCTTAGTATAGTACTGTAAGAAACATACTAGTTCCAAAGTGGGGGAAGGAAAAAAAACCAACTAAACAGAAGCCTGATGCCGCAGCCTCTGACACTCATCCAAGCCACAGGCCATGGCACACCCCCTCCCACCACACATGGCCCCAGGCTTTGGGTCGCTGGTTTCCTGAAGGGCATATGCAGTACACAGAGTCACTAGGGGCCATCCACAGGCTCTAATCTAAGGATTTTCAATCAGTGGGTTGGGACCCATTAAAGCACAGGGTTGGTCCAGGCACAGTGTCTGAGGCTTTGCAGAACAGACTTTCAACTACTCAACTCTGCTCAGCCACAGACAACGTGGAAACAAATGAACATGTCTACGTCCCAACAAAAAGTAACTTACCAAAGAGGTGGACAGTCCACGGGCCATAGTTTGTGGACACTTTATTAGGCGTTATGAAATAGTAGGAAAAACCAGTAACTTCCAAATAAAACAAAACAGAAAAAGAAACTAGTGTGTACTGCATCTGGCAGAGTAGACGGCAAGTAGAAAGGCTAAGTATGGTTTTGTGAAACTTGTTTCCGCTTATTTACTCTAAGTATACACAAATTATGTAATTTATGAATACATATCATTTGTGCATATATATTATATATGTATATGTATGATTTGTGGATACTTACAGTGCTAGGTTGCAATGAAAAATATTTCTACATGAATACTATGAAATACAGTCAAAAACTCTGAAAGCTGGGTCACCTGGGTGGCTCAGTTGGTTAAGCAACTCCTTTTGGCTCAGGTCATGATCCTGGAGACCCGGGATTGAGCCCCACATTGGGCTTCCTGCTCAGCAGGAGGCCTGCTTCTCCCTCTCTCGGTCCCTCTGCTTGTGTTCCCTCTCTAGCTGTGTTTCTCTCTGTCAAATAAATAAAATCTTTAAAAAAAACAACAACCAAAAAAAACCTCTGAAGGCTGTTGCTCTGGGCCTACCCCCTCTCTTATAGAAATAGAAACTGAGGGGCAGAGAGGAGAAGGATTTGACGAAGGTCACCCAGCTCGCAGGTGGCACAGCTGGAACTGGAACCTAGGTCTTCTGGTTGTCATCTCAATGGTCTTTCTGCTGTTTCTATGGCCTCCTGCCTTATCCAGAGGCTGAACCAAAATACGGGGCCCTTTCTTTCCTGGTCCCGATCTCCCCACACCTCGCAGGTGGCCCTAGCAAAGTTGTGCAGGAGCCAGAGCTGGGCGAGGAGCTGCCCCGGGGGGCCGGCCAGGCTCAGCACGGTGAGCAGCAGCAGCACCTGGGAGAGGATGCGGAGAGAAGGCCCCAGGGGCACACGGCTCTGCCAGGCACTCAGCGCCCCGCTCCAGCACCCAGGCAGAGGAGTGGGGAAGAGGAGCGGGCAGGAGGATCTGAAGAGGAGACTTGTGCTGTCATGGGTGGAGCTCTGGGTGAGGAGGGCAGAAGGACGCTGATTCTAGTGAGAAACAAATTGATGTGGACAGCAGGAAAGGAGGAGCCAGGTGAAAAGGCAAAGAGGCACACAGAGAGAGAGCGGGGTGAGGGACACACTTTGCACTTTCAGAGAGCTGGGGCGAATTCCCACTCCCCTGCCTCCTACCACCCAGCTGTCAATCCAAGAGTCTGAACAACTAACTGTGGCCCAGAGGAGAAAGGTCACTCACAGGGAGCATAAAACATCATTAGGAGCGGTTTCTCTTCCTTCTTCAGGAGCCGTCTGAAGTCCTGAGGCACAAACAGAGAACAAGGCAGGTTAGGCACAGTAAACACAACATGGAGTCAGCACCCGCCCAGGGGTACCCCTGCCTCGGCCGGCGGGGTGTGGACAGGCACTTCCCAAGTCCCAGGGTCTGACCTGAGATGTGGGGCACGTGGTCAGAGCTACAGCCAGTCAGGAGCTGGACGATCCTGACAATCTGTACCATCCATGCATGTGACAGATGGGGAGACTGAGGGCCCGAGGGGCACATGGCTTTCCCAAGGCCCCTTAGTGGATGAAGCAGTCAGCACCACTGACTTCACTTTCAGCTCTACCTGAACAGTTCCAACACTGCAAGGAGCTATCCATGTCCCACGTGGCTCAACGGGACTGCCCCTTCGTGCAATTTATGGAGTGGTTTTGTTTGGGCGGTGGTGGTGGTGGCTGTTTTCTCATAGCCCAACTCAGCCAGAAGGGGATCTAGCTGCTCGATAGGGTAACACAGGGTTAACCCCACACCCGCTAATCTCTTGGCCCAGCTACCACTGTCCCTGTGCCCAGGGGTCCTCCGTGGCCAGCCCCAAGCCCCAGGAGGTTACAAGCTAAACAGATCGTTCATATTTGTAAAATCCTGAGAATAGCACCTGGCATGTAATTGGGCAATACATAATTGTTTCTTAAATAAATACCATAAATGTGCAAAGACAAATGGTCACAACAGTGCTAATGGAGAACTTGACTCTAAAGCAGGGTTGGAGACTTTTCTTCCAATGAAAGTCAACGATGCTCTGGAAAGAGCAAAACTATCAGGGACTGCAGAGAAGCACAATGAAGGAGAATGTTTTGATTAAAATAATTTGCTTCTCTAACCAGTTTCTGTAGAGGAAATGAGAAGTTTTTCTCTTTTGAATAATAAAGAAAATAAAAGATTACAAAATGCAGCTTTCTGGCGGCCAAGAAGGCATTAGGTAAATAGATGAGGGTTCATCCCGCACAATGGAATACTAGCGCATCATTAAAAACAATGAAGAGGAATATTTAACGTCATGAAAAGATTTGCGTGTTACATTAAGTGGGGGGAAAAAGCAAGTTACAAAGCAGCATATAAAATGCAATGACACTTTTGTGAGTAAAAATATTTATGTATACATTATGCTGAAAGCCTGGAAGGCTAGAGAAAATATCAGCAGTGGGTATCCCTCAATGGGAAGGGATAGGGTAACTCTTTTTTCTTTCATGCTTAAGCTGTATTTTCCAACTTTTCAACAACATATATGTATTACTTTTAATTTTTCAGTTAGATAAAAAATATTACAAATATTTTGTAGGAATTCAAAGCATTTTATAATAAATTCTGAAAATGTTCACTCTGGTTTATTTAACTAGAATTATGTAATTCAACTCACTATAAGGAAGAATTACTAAGATCTTTGACCCTGACAATGGGTAGAAATGCAAATGCTTTGAAAATGATTTTCTGAAGCCCCTGGAGATAAAACCTGGTAAAGATTCTGAGCCTGTAACAATTTGGTTTCATACCCTGGGTAGAAACAAATATTACAGTACACTCAAAGATGCTTAACTGCCTTCAACAGTGTGGAATTCTAAGCTTACAAATATGATCGGCATCTCAAACCTGAGTTTGGAACGTTTGTTATTTTATGTGGGGACTCGATGAGCAGAAAGGCAGCTGGCCACACCTTTCACTTCTACAGGAGAGTAAACAGCACCAAGTAGAACAACAGTACTGCCTACAGGTGTGCAAAAAATTTTTCTACTTAACATTTCTAGTTACTGAAGAAAGATCTTTGGAGTTTCAGGACAAGAACATCTTAGGGGAAATATGAATATCAGGGGAATATAAATTGGTGCAGACACTATGGAAAGAGTAGGGAAGTTCATCCCAAAATCGAAAATAGAGATTCCATATGTTCTAGTAACTCCACTACTGGGTATTTGCCCAAAGAATATGAAAACACTAACTTGAAAAGATACATGCACCCCTATGTTTACTGCAGCATTGTTTACAATTGCCAAGATATGGAAGCAACCCAAGTGTCCATCGAAAGATGAATGGACAAAGAGGATGTGGTATATATATATGGTGGACTACTGCTCCACCATAAAAAAAGAGATCTTTCCATTTGCAGCAATGTGGATGGTGCTAGAGAGTATAATGCTCAGTGAAATAAGCCAGTTAGAGAAAGACAAATACCATATGATTTCATTTATATATCTAAAAAAAAACCAAAAACAAATGAGCAAAATCAACCAACCAAACAGAAATGGACTGATAAATTTAGACAATAAACTGGGGTTGCCAGAGGGAAAAAGAAGGAGGTTAAGAGGTATAAACTTCCAGTTATAAAAAAATAAGTGACAGGGATGAAAAGTACAGCATAGGGAATATAGTCAATGATACTGTAATAACTTTGTGTTGTTACAGATGGCAACCACACTGGTCATGGTGAGTACTACATAATATACAGAACTGTGAAATCACTGTCAATCTATCGGAAACTAATATACCACTGTATGTCAACAGTATTCTGTATTAAAAAAAAAAGGACATTCTCCATCCATGTACAATACAGCACTGCCTGCCTCACTGTTATAGTCACTGGGAATATAACAAAGAAGTTCTTGCCCATCCTCTGTGAAGGTACAGCCCAAGTAAGACACCATGGGTAAAGATGTATATTCAGATCAGGTGGGGCAGGCTGAGAAAGGAGGGTCAGGGTTGTCTGGAGACTATAATTCAACCACTGGTCTCCCCCGACCCCCATCCGAGCTAAATCCAGAACTGAAAGCTTAAGAGGATAAATAATTTGTCCAAATTTACATTACTCAGAATTGTAGAGACCTGATCCAAGTCTCTAGAAATCCAACCCAAACCTCTGAGATCATTCTTAAAGAAAACAAAACAAAACAAAACACGCTTTTAAAAACACACACACACAAAGCCAATCCTAGCAACAACTACATTACATAATAAGGAAAGGATGTTTAAATGGATATTCCTACGAGGAAATTCTAAACCCATTAAAATACATTAAATAAGGCGGTGAAGAAGAGAAGAAGCCAGCCTGAATCTCCTGTGGGTTCCATCATGAAGCTGCGAAGGAGAACAAATATCAGGGGCCTTGCCACCCAACTCCCTTGGAGGAAAGCACAACTTGTCCCCAGACTCCCTTTTCTCATTTCCTTGGGCATCCCTCCTAGTTGGGGGAGGCTTCCAGAATTGATGGGGAATAACTTACCTTTTCACTGTCGATATGGACAACATCTTTGGCTCCAGGATCTTCCTCCCACAGTGGGGGCCCTTTTGGATCCTTCAGAAAGGCCACTATGGACTGAGGAAAGGAACAGAGAAGGGAAAACTCATGTTAGCCAGGTAAAGAGGGAGGTGGGAAATTCGGGAGCCTGCCCCATCTGCCTGCCCAGAGACCCATGGGCCTGTGGAAAGAGTATACATGTGGCATGTGGCCAACTGCACGGGGGGAGGGGTGCAATTTCCATTGCCCACTGACATCACTGCTGAGGGCCCTAAAAATGCACCCCTACCACCCCACCAAAATTTTTCAGCCACTAAAACCTGACTCTGGTCAGCAGATCCATACCTCTGTGCTTCTTCGTGGACAGAAACAAGATTTGAGACAATTCGTTAGTTTATTCAAACCAGAGACACACTCCTGCTTTGGCTAGGTCTCATCTCCTCCAGGAAGCTCTCTAATCAATTTGAACAGAGGCCTCCAGTCCTATCCAAGGACTTCACATCCACGTACCAAAACTGTCAACTGCATCAGCAGGTAAGCACAGATGTGTGTCACCTGCCCGGTACTGTGTCATCTAAACTGGTTTGGGAGCGTGCTAAATCCTGCATCCTCGGTGGGGCTCAGGCAGGGTGCTCATCTCTGGGGCTGCTGGTTGCTGTACTTCTCTCCCTGAAGACCCCCCTTCTAGATGCCCAGGATGAAGACGTGACAAAGACCATCAAGTTGAAGTGCTGAACTAGCCTTTGTCGTGAGGACAAGTGCTTCAGATCTCACCCGCTCCATGGAAGACACAGAGGCCGCGTCCCCCCACTGCCCTCCAGCCCTGCCACACTTCACTGGTCCGGGATGGGAGCGTCATTCCCTTCCCTCAGACAGCCACTCTGGGAAATGGTGCTCAAAGTCTGTGAGAGCCAGAAATGAGTACCAGAAACCAGCCAACCTCCATTCCTCCACCCCTGCAGGGGAGGTGCCGTCCTCCATGACAACATACACACACTCAGTGTCCCCAATTTGATGCAAGATTTTGTGACTTCTGCCCACTTCAATCAAGTTCCAACGAGCAGATGGCGAGCTGGGCATGTCCACAAGTGTGGTAGGAGGGAGGAGGGCTGAGGCAACTAAGGAAACACCCTCTGGGCCAGGCTGTGCATTCAGCCCAGCCACTGGTCACAGACACAGGACCTCAGGGAGGTCTACTAGTTCTGGAAACTCCTACTTGGAAAGAGCTAAGAGACAGGAGATGGCTAAGATTTTGCAGACTTTCATTCAGGTAATGCTTCCTGTTCGTCCAAATGGAGCTGTGAAATGCCTCCTGGCAAGAGAGGAGGGACCATTCCCACCATGGCAAAGGCAGGTCCGAAGCTTTGCTGTGACAATATAAGCCAAAATGGAAACAGCAGGGCCTTCTGAAAGCCATGCTCGCCCACAGCTGCAGAGGCCCCTGCCCACCCGGGCCATGTGAGAAGGATGCTTCTAGGTGCCCATCTGCTTCAGAAACACCTGGGGCAGCAGTTCCCAAGGCAGGGTGCGCAGGAGCCTTCGGGAGTCTGAGACCTCAGACTCCCATGAAAGCACTACCCGATATACTACTTTACTTAGCATTTACATTTACTCACGTGACTCCACTTTACTCTTACTTTATGCAAACACAGTTTCTAGGGAGAAGATCTGTGCCTTTCAGTAGATTCTCAGTGGGATTAGGAACCCAAAATAGCTTAGCAACTCCTGCTCTCAGGGGGCTCCTGTCCGCACAGCAGCAAGAGCTGAGTTGGAGGGTAAGCCCCGGCCCCCACTGCCCCACCACCAGCCCCAGCCCTGCCTCAGCATCAGGGAGAAAAGACACAGGGACACCAAAAGGAAAAGAGTCACCTCTAACAGATGTAACTGAAATACTCATATTTGCTTTTCAGGTGGAGATTACTCTTGTTTAACTGAAGGTGACTAATCCCATCCATAGGTTCTCTCCAAGTCAGGCTGCCCCACAGGATCTTAGGTAGAAAAATCTGCACCTGGAATGCCTCACTCCCTCAGCCCTCTTGCTCTGGGCACTTCAAACCCCGGGGAAATGGCCCCACAACTCACACCCGGCTCCTCAGGACATCTTGGTGTCTGGGAAACCACACTCACAGCTACACAGCCTTGGGAGGAGGTTATCAGAGGCTGATCTGAGTTTTGACTTTCAGGCACCTCTGAGCCACACCACTTACAGACAGTAAGGATTTTGCCAGACAGACTGCTGACCAGCAGAGGGCCACTAATACACTTGTCTGGCCTCTGGCTTCCGTAGGGGCCACGGCGCAGTGCCGGTGGCCGGGTCCCCGCCGAACCATCCAGCAGGACGGCGACAGCAGCCAGAGCAGGGGCCTGCAACCAGGCACCCGGCCCAGCCAGGACTCCTCTGGCTCTCTGGTGATCGAGGCCCAGGAGGCTCCCCAAGAGGAATACCAACCTGTGACCAAGAAAGCCTTTGGTCTTGGCTGCTCCTGCCGGATGAAAAGCAAAAGCCAGCAGGCAGTCATGGGAAACACTATGCCACTTCCTCTTAGCTCTGGAGCACTCCAGGGGCTTTATCCCAGGCTCTGATGGTCCTGGGGGCTGTGGGCACCCTGCGACTACGGATGCTCTCTCTCCACTGAAGACTCTGACCCTGTCCAACACTTAGCCTTCTTCACAGGAAGGATAGAGAGTGAGCAGATGCCACACCCCTGGTCTTGGTGAGGGGGCGGACAGAGGCAGGACTCAGCCTCCCCCACCCAGGTCAGCTCAGACTACTCGGGCTCTATGCTCCCTCCCAGCTCCTTCAGTTCCTTCTGGGCAGCTGCTTGTTTCCTGCTCCATGATCCCAGGACAGCCGGCTCCAAGGGAGCCAGTAAATACAAACACAGCCTCCAAAACAAAAACAAAAATCCCCCAGCCCCCCCTTTCATCCCTGCACAGCACTTCCCGCACCCCACCCAAGCACACCTCGTTCCCGGGGAGCACATGTTCTCTCCCAGGGCTTCAGCTGACATCTTAACACAGAATAAGAGGTTTAAGCAACCCTAGTTGGGAGAACTCTCACTAAGCGTCTAAGTGGGTGTTAAGATGAGTAATTAGGTTGAGTGTGTAGAAAGTAAAAGCTGTAGCGACTTAAAAAAGAACGAATATTGGTAGATGAACAGGAAGTGACCAGGGAGCTGAGGAAGAACAGCAGAAGAGTGGGGTCCTGGCGGTGGCACAGACAGTTGGACGGACAAGAAAGAATGGAAGGAGATGGAGAGAGACAGAGACAGAGAGAGGAGCATGGGTCCAAGCCAGTCAGCTAAGCAGGAGAGTCTGAAAAAGTAAGTTCTGACTACAGTGGGAAGAAAAGACATACAGGGCCCAGGGATTTCTGGGGCAGGGGCATGCTGCCTGGACCAGACCCAGCAGGAGACAGGTTTGACGGAGAGGATGGGTGTGCTGGAGGAGGAGAATCCAAGGGCAACAGAAGGACTCAGGGCTTTGCGATGACAGCACCTGCCGAGTCACAGGCCCTCCACACCTATTTTCATTGATGCTTTTCTCCACTGACTTCCAAATTGAATCTGTAGCAGGGAGCAACTCGGTGACATCGGCATGTCATCTGAAACGAGCTGCAGCTGCCGACAGGTGCCTGCCTACCCCGCCTCCTGTGTCCGCCCCTGTGTTCACCTAGGCACAGGGAGTCCCCACCCCCCAGGCTTTGGAGAGCACGGACACTACCAGAGATGAGGGAGGCTTCACGCCACAGCCCAGGGGGACCCAGGCCTCTGGGAGAGAGAGGCAGTCATGTGCCTGCCCAGAGGACTGCGATAGATTCACAAACTTATTTACGAGGCTGGTCATCCCCATTGTGTTAGCAGTTACAAACTTCTCCAGATATTCTGCTGACATGTGCTCTAGAGATAAGAATCCCTCAGGTCATTTGGAAGAGCTGTCTGTGCAATCTGCCCTTCCTTCTCTTAGAGAGAACCTGCCAGGCCTTTGGCATCCGTTCAGACGAGACTTCCGCTAAGAATGAGGGAAGTAAATTTACCTTAAATGTCACAGCTCGGTTATATTCAGTATGAAATGCACCATCCCTGTCAAACGAGGAGAAAAAGGTGTTAACTTTAAGAATGGCTGTGAAGATACATACCTTTGGTTTCCTGCAGCATCTTAATAACATTCAGCTACTGAACACGGTTCAAGATTAAAAAAGAAAGAAAGAAAGAAAGAAAGAAAGAAAGAAAGAAAGAAAGAACTGTAAACACAGGAAAAAAAAATCATCCTGAAATAAAATTAACATAACTGAAACCCACCGTTCCCTGAGAATACCAATGAAAGCTTTCAGCACTTACTTGGAAATTGGAAATGCCCACAGGTACTTACTGGTAATGGAATAATTCAACCTTTTTGTCCTTTGGGCTCAGGTCAACTTTCATTTTCTTGCACAATTTTCTACTCTCAGCATCACTGAAAGACACAAATGTCAGGAACCATTTGTTACTAGAGGTCCTCACAAAGGTGTGGTCAAAATAAAATCTGCTGTTGGCCTAACAAAAGCCTGGTACCTTGGAATTCTCAACAACAGGTAAGGGCCTGACTGCAGACGCACATTCTGAGAAGTGGAGGAAGGCAGGGGAGCCAACAGGAGATAGGCTGATCAGGAAAGAGACAAGCAGATGTGGACAGTGTCTCACCACACGTGAGGGGCCACACAGACAGCCCTAGACAAAGCCAGTGCCTGGAAGCACAGTGGGTGGGCAGCCCATCCTAAGAAGAAAACAAACTACGGTATACATCTGTGGTCCCCATCTTGGCTGCTCATCAGAATCACCCAGGGAACATTTAAAAAAAAAAAGACGGATTAACCCAACCCTCCCCAGATGATTACTTCAGACTCTCGGCCTTGGGCCCAAGCCAGTTTTTGTTTTTAAAGCTCGGATGTGTGCCACATGCCACCTTCTAGATACCATCTGACGTTCTGCAATGCTGATGAAGTTATGAAATCGGACCAGGTATTGACCAAAGCCACAGGGAGAAAGGAGAAGACTTCAAGTGCAATGTCTGCAATATATACACTCTTGCAATTCTCCTCCTAAGAAAAGTCGGTCCGGTGCCATTGACTGCTTACAGAGTGCTCAAGCCTGATCTCATCTCATCTGGTTTCCTGCCTGTTGGATCAATGGATCTCAAAATGGGGTCCCTGGACCAGCAGCATCAGCTCCGCCCAGGAACCTGTGAGAAATGCAAGTTCTCAGCCCCATCCCAAATCTACTGAATCAAAACTCTGTGGGGATTTGAGCGACTGTGTTTTAAGGAGCCTGCCAGGTGATTCTGATGTAGGCCCCTATCCTCTTCAGGCTCTTCCTCCTCTCCCCAACCTCTCCAAGCTCTGACGTCCCCTGCAGCCTCCACCGGCTGCTCAGTGCCCTCATCTGACTCCTGGCTTTCCCCATAATTTCACCATACTCAGCCAAGTCTGCCCAATGGCCAGCCAGAGGGGCCCTTGCCCTAGATCAGCATGGGCTCAGCAAGGGTATGTCCGGTACCCACTGGTCCCCTCTGGCTACACCTCATGAGCAACTTTATTCTGCCAGGAGTGACAGCCACTTGAGGGAATTCCCTTCATCTCCAACCTGTGCACACACCTCACCACCTTCTGTGCACCAGCCCCAGGACAGGCAGATGAAATCATTCAGTTCGGCTCTAAAAGCAACTCTCATCAACAGACAAGCAACATTGTGGCACCTCATTCAGTGTAAATGCACACTTTGCAATTCAAGAAGCCGGTCTTACTGGAGAGATGGGGGGGGGGGGCACCCTCTGTTCCATACCCTAACTCAGGCCCAGGCTTTTCCCTCCCCATCTAGTCCTACCTGAGGCAACCACCCCAGCAGCCAGCACGGCTTCCGGACAGCCTGGCAAACAGCAGGGGACTCCAAGGAAATGCCTGATGAATTCCAAAAGGAAAGGCTAATTCACATGACAATGGTTGCTCGCCCAAGGAGGCAGGGGCACTCAGAGACAGAGAATCCAGAAGAAGGGATCAGCAGGGGTGGGGAGGGGATACAGATGGGCCACGAGGAGGCAGCACAAAGCCCCCAAAGCCCCCCCAAGGGTCCCTAAAGCCCTGTGGGGGTACCACACCCGCCTCGGGGGACAGGACCTATTACAGCCTGGGCCTGCACTGCCCAGAGGGGCTCTGTGAAGCCAGGCCGATGGGGCAGGAGGTCTGCTCGCAAAGAACTGCATCTAAGGTGCCCTTTCCCAGCCTGAGCTCATCACTCCCCATGGAGAGGACTCCCCTCAGGTTTTCACTGGGCACCTGCCTGCCCCATCTTGGCTCTGCTGTGCTCCACCATCACCCAAGGGGCCGGGGCAGGAAGTGATCCTGAGCAGCTCCGCCCTCCCTCAGCCCCATCCCCACACCCAGCAGGGGCACCCAACTGGCCTGCTTCCATTGCCACAACTGAGGGAGGCGCTCAGACTGCACAAGGCAGCCAACAGAGGGGAGAAGCACCACCCCATGCTGGCTCTCCGCCTTCGAGGAGCCCGGCTGGCAGCTTCTTCCTGTGACTTTCACCAAGCGGAGAGGTGGGAGAGGGCTCAGAATCATCTCAACCCCAATCTCTGCCTGATCTGCCAGAACCTGCAGCAGCCATGGGTCAGTGATAAGCTCCGGACAGGCTCAGGGGCTAATGCTCCAACGCAACCAACTGGGCTGAGCAGAGCCAGGAGGGCACAGAGGTTCCCCGCCTGTTCCTCAGCATGGAACCCCCCCCCCCCCAGCTGCAAGTCTGGCCTGGCCTGCAGCTCCCGTGCCAGTTAAGCGAGTCACACTGTCTCTGTCACAGGATTCCTTGGGGCAGACTCGGTGCTACCGCTTCCCTCTTCGGGTTATGACAGTCCCCAAGGATCTCCTCCTCTCCCCTGTTCCCTACACTCAGACACACGTATGCGGATGTGAACGCATGTACTCTCGGAAAGGTGTGTGGGGAGGTGGCTTCCGGGCCCGTCTGAGCACCTCTGGCCCAGACCCAGCCTCAGCCAAGCGCCTTCCGCAGTCCTGCATGCCCTTCCCTGCGGTCTTTCTGTCCACAGCGGTGCAGCTCCACATCTCACCATGTCCACTGTCACTCCGGTTCAAATGTCTGGGAAGGGGGAAGGCGAGGACTTTGGCTCACAGCAGCCTCTGTAGCTGACCCACAGCAGGCACTCTCCAGAGCCTGAGGGAGTGAGGGAGTGAACGATGGTGTCTTGTCTTGTAGCTCTACACTTCCGCTCTCTGGCCTCTGGCTCCTGAGTGCCGGGAGTCCTGCCAGGTGACAATTCCTAATAGTACTTTCCCCAAATGGCACCCCTTCCTTCTGTTTCTCAGAGTATGCATGTATGTGTGTGCACATGCACATGTGTGTGCTAATCATTCAGTACAGACAGTAAAAGTCTTCAAGAGTTCAAGAAGGGAAGAGAAATTACCTAAGCTCAGGACCTTAAAAGGATCTGGGCTGATAGATTAAGCACAATTAATTGATTTATTGGCTACCTCCCTCTCTGCCTCCCTCCCCCAGCCAGTGAGTCAGGCTCTGGCAGAACAAGGCAGGGAGACAAAGGCAGCAATCAGGGAAATGAGAGCTTTGTTGGGGTGCAGACGGAGAGGAAAACCACCACGGATCAGAGAGCGGACTGCCAGACTGCCGTGCAAAGGCCCTCACCTGCCACTTCCCTGCCGGTCCTGTAAGAACAGACTGTCCAGCCAGTTGGTCTGCTAGGGAGATTTGAAGCTCTGCCTCCCTCTGCTGTTTACTCACCCAGATG